>MU225642.1:2206419-2237621 GCA_018584345.1 Thuja plicata
ATTAGTACATCAAGAAATGATTTATACATCAAAGTCCTGTTAAAAAAAAAAATACATATGATACATCATCAATGCAATATCTGGATATCCTAGATCCCAATCTGTCTCATGACCCAGTAGGGGCACCTGATCCATCTCCAGAAATACTTGTACCTGAACCCCCAGCACCATTGGGATCCCTATCACCTACTCTATCCTATGTACTGGGAGGTGCCTAACTAGTGCTCACATTGGTAGGTAACTAAGATAAAGTAGTCAAAAAATGATGTAACATAGTAGAAACCTGATCTAATCGAACAGAAACTGCAGTCATCCCTGCCTGTAAACCTCAAACATCCTGTACTAAGCCATCCACAATGGGAGGAACTGGAGGTGCCTATGATGCTGGAGGAGCTTGAGGTGCTTGTGGCACTAATGGTATTTGTGGTATCACCGATGCCATGCTACTCTGTGGATCAACCTGAGGAATTTGTCCCTGTACTGGAACCTGTCTGGCCACTTGGACACGTCTATGTCTCTGCCTAGCCCACTTTGCACCAACTCTAATAGGAGCCTATCCTTGAGGTACCTATGCCTATGCTAATCTTTGCCTTGAATTCCTGAATCCACCACCTTGGCCTCTAACATGTCCACCCTGCATCCGAGGTCCTGCAGCTCTCTATGCTCTAGGAGCCATAGGTGCCCTCTGAACTCTCTATCTCCAAGGTCTCCTGCCATCATCACCATCATCAGCATCATCTCCATCATCATCTAAAAGATCATCCACATCAGGAACAGGCTCTGTTGGATCTGTAAATCTAACAAAGCAATGTCGCATAAACCACTCTCGATACTCGGTCGACATGCCTACATCTGCTACATGCGTCATAATATCCCACATAACATAACCTAGTTGATCAATCTATAAGCAGGCCAACTGATAGTCAACTTGTGCTCCCCACATAGATCTCTTAGCCTGTACTCTAGCATAAAGTGCCATACCCTGAGGCATGTCATAAACCCGACCATATTGACGGGGCACTCTCCCAAAGAAAAATCTCTCAATAACTAATGGCGATCGACTGATCATCCACCGAGGAAAAAACATGTATGGAAACTCATCATCATCCTCTCACCAACTCTCACAAAGCAGATATGACCTCCACATGACCTGATCTATATCATCAATAGTGCATCTCCAAAATTCAACCTTTCCCAGACGATGCTGGACAACCATGCCATCATAAAAAAATGCATACGGATACCCTCGGGCCTGCACTCGTACTAAAACTGGTCTCGTGATAGGGATATGCTCCCAAGTCCACAACTGTAATAACACTACACTTGCTGAAAGAGCTACACTACACCTATATACAACCTCATGAAAATCATGGTATAACTATGCTAATATATAAGAACCCCAATCAAATCTCCGAGGATGTGCAATCAAATCCTCCAATATCTGGCCCCATTTGACCACAAAGCCACGTCCTCTCCTATCTGGAAGAGGTAATCCTCTGATCACTGCCCCTAACAATTCTAGCAAAGTAGGAAAAGAGGAAAACTATGCCCAAGTAATACAATCATCATCAATGGTGTTGTCTCCAAACACCCGTCTGCATACACTGCTATCATACACTAAATCATAATATACCCACTCTCCATGAGTCAGGATCCTCAATAATCTATACACATCCTTGGGCATGATAGTCATCTCTTCAAGGGGTAGATGAAATGTATTATGGTCAGAGTGCCATCGCTCTGCCATAGCTGTCAAAAGACCTCGGTTCAACTAAATCAAAAATCCAAGATGCTACACCCCGTATCCACAACTTATGGTAATGTTCCTACATTTTGAAACAAAGTGAATCATATTAGTCTTTCTATTGGTGGATCATTGTAAGTCAATCAAACACATTAAATCTATCCTTGCTCTATTTTGAGTGCATCAACTTATTTCTCCTAACCTCTAGATCTTGAGACACAATGACAATTTGTAATCATTTTAATCAATCCGATTGGCATATCAAACATTCATGAATAAGACTTTTCTAATATCCTAAACACTAAGTGACATTCTGGATGTAAATTTTTTAGCTTGGAATTCAATTGAGTTATTTGGACGATCGATCGAAAGGACTTCATCTTTTTTCTATGTTAGTTTTCAAACTTCATGGTAGGCGGCACTCCAAAGTTACCAAGCTTAACTAGTCCAACTAGTTACCAAAAATCCTAGTTTCCTCTTCCAATTCACCACCTAGTCTATCAAATCTCTGCCTAGGATATTCTCACACAATCACTGAGACTCTCCATACACTCACTGACCCTTTCTTGGTCATTCTACATCCTTCCTAACACTCCAAGATGCCCCATTCCTTCATTTGGACTTTAATTCATTAGTAGGGCTAATTGTTCAACTCCTTGTAGCCCTATTTTTACTGATTTTGGCTTGTTGCTTCCAAAACCCCCAAACGATCCTACAAAAAGACTTGAAAATATTCAATACATCATTCTACCCTGTTGGAATCCAAAGCCCTGACCTTTGATTGTACCCAAAACCCTACTTTCTTGTAGGCCCTAGTTTATAGCCTATTAATTAGGCCTCTGCACCAGTCAACATGAATAATTGCTAAACATGTCTCCAAACCTTGATTAACCTCCAACCACCATCGAATCATTTTAGGAGACCTTCTTGAGCATCCAAAAATTCTATCAAGTCTTTCCCAAAAGGTCGTGGGTGCTTACACTAATTCAATGTTGTCCCTGTCCTGGCTCACCTGGTTGCACCAGTCAGCCATAGGGCTTCACCTTAGGCCTGTGAAATCCATTGAGACCACAGAAAAAAGAGAAAAAAAACTATCTACAGACCCTAACCTTTCCTTCCCCATGGTTTCAGACAAATCCACCAAAGGAAAACTAGGTTAGAGCCATTCCTATCTAGGGTTCACTTTTTTGCCTCTGTTAGACTAGTGACCTTCAAAACCTTTTAACTTTAATCCTATTTCACTTCAAATAAAAATAATTAATGCATAATAAAGATGAAAGTGAAAACTATACTATCATGGAGGTTGATCACCTATACCAATCCATACAAGACCGTATAGAAGCAAAGATACAGTCCAGATTATGCAAATGAGGGTGCAATCATCCGTATAAAGGTGTCAGAAGTAAAAGTCTCAATCCAAAATTTCATTAACCTTGTCCAAACATCAATTCCAAGATCATATACCAAGCTTGGGTGGTTACATTTAGTTCTAACCATATTTTTTCAAATCTTGCAAAAGTTGCTCGAGCAACTTTCAAAGTTGCTAGCAACTTTTTTGCATTAGAAAGCATTTTGACTTCCTATGTCAACTTGATGGTTGATGTTGACTCCTAAGACCCTAAATAGAATAAGTATGGTCCTGAAACATACCTCCAACCCCTATTGTCCTAAAATGACAAATTTTCACATATTGAGGACAAAATAACCTAATGAGCACTAAGGCTCTTACAATCATGAAGTTAGACTACCATGCTTCCAACCTTTTGGAACTGATTCTAACACACACACTCAACTCCTAAAACATCTTAAAAACCATCAAAAAAAGAAATAGGGAGGTTCCCTACACCACTTCACCTCTATAAAAGGGTCATTCCTAGCATTCACCCAGAATTATGAAGCTGTTGGAGGAAACAGTTTGATGCCAGGACAAGCAGTTGTCAAGATATGCAATGTCTCAACTTTCAACTGTGCAACACTGCAAGTTTTTGCATCAACCGAGGTTGGGTTGGAAAATGAAAATAAAAGTGAATATCCAAAATATGAGATAGGTTATCGTAGGCCTCCATGACATGGTCATGTATCACTTGACATCTTGTCAATACCCCTCATGAGCTCTGAGAAATGGACTCCTGAATATCGATAATTTTGTTGCCTGGTGCACCTTGAGGGACACTTGGCTCCATAGAAGTCGAAAATGTTTGAGCCACTGCATGACCATAACTAGGTCCTTCCTAGAATTCACCTAGAATTATAGAGCTATTGGAAGAGACGGTTTGATGCCAGGACAAGCGGTTTTCAAGATATGTAATGTTTTAGCTCTCAACTGCGCAACATTGCAAGTTTTTGCATCAACCGAGATTGGGTCATCAAATGAAAATGGAAGCGAATATCCAAAATATGAGATAGGTTATCTTAGGCATCCATGAAATTTTCCTATAGCACTTGATGGATTGTTGATACCCCTCATGAGCTCTGAGAAATAGACTCCTAAAGATCGGCAATTTTGTTGCCTAGTGCACCTTGAGGGAGACTTAGCTTCATAGCGGTTGGAAATGTTTGAGACACTTCATCTCCATGATAGGGTTATTCCTAGAATTCACCCAACATTTTAGAGATTTTGGAAGAGATGATTTGATGCTAGAATGAGTGGATTTCAAGATATGCAATGTCTTAGCTTTCAACTGCGTAACATTGCAAGTTTTTGCATCAATCGAGATTGGGTCAGCATATGAAAATGGAAGAAAATATCAAAAATATGAGATAGGTTATCACAGGGCTCTATGAAATTCTCCTATAGAACCTAATGACTCATTGATACCCCTCATGAGATCTAAGAAACAAACTCCCAAAGATCAGTAATTTTGTTGCCTGGTGCACCTTGAGGGACACTTGGCTCCATAGCGGTTAGCAATGTTCGAGCCACTTTGTGTCCATGACAGGGTCATTCCTAGAATTCAATGGGAATTCTAGATCTATTGGAGGAGATGGATTGATTCCAAGATGAGTGGTTTTCAAGATATGTAATGTTTCAGCTTTCAACTGTGCAACATTGCAAGTTTTTGCATCAATCGAGATTGGGCCAGAAAATGAAAATGGAAGTGAATATCCAAAATATGAGATAGGTTATCTCAGGCCTCCATGACATGGTTTCATATAACCCAATGGATTCTTGATATCCCTCATGATCTCTAAGAAATGGACTCCTGAAGATCAAATTTTTTTTTTCCTAGTGCACCTTGAGGGACACTTGGCTCCATAGCGGTCGACAACGTTTGAACCACTTCGCCTCCGTGACAGGGTAATTCCTAGAATTCAACTAGCATTCTGGAGCTGTTGGTGTAGATGGTTTGATGCCACGATGAGCGACTTTCAAGATATGCAATGTTTCAGCTATCAACTACACAACATTACATGTTTTTGCATCAACCGAGATTGGTTTGGCAAATGAAAATGGAAGCTAATCTCAAAAATCTGAGATAGGTTATCGTGGGTCTCCATGACATAGTCTTGTAGCACCTAATGAATCATCAATACCCCTCACGAGATCCAAGAAATAGACTCCTGAAGAGTGGTAATTTTGTTTCCTGGTGCGCCTTGAGGGAAACTTGGCTCCATAGCGGTTGAAAAAATTTGATCCACTTCGCCTCTGTGACAGGGACATTCCTAGAATTCACTTAGAATTTTGGAGCTATTAGAAAAGATGCAGGTTCGATGCCAGGATGAATGATTTTCAAGATATGCAATGTCTCAGCTTTCAACTGCGCAACATTGCAAGTTTTTGCATCAACCGAGATTAGGTCAGAAAATGAAAATAGAAGTAAATATATAAAATCTAAGATAGGTTATCATAGACATCCATGACATGGTCCTATAGCACTTGATGGCTTGTCAATACCCCTCGCGAGCTCTGAGAAATGGAATCCTGAAGATTGATAATTTTTTTGCCTTGTGCACCTTGAGGGACACTTGGCTCCATAGTGGTCAGAAATGTTCAAGTCACTTTACCTTTGTGAAAATGTCATTCCAAGCATTCAACTAGAATTTTGGAGCTTTTGGCGGAGACGATTTGATGCCACAACGAGCGATTTTCAAGATATGCAATGTTTCAACTTTCAACTGTGCAACATTGCAAGTTTTTGCATCAAACAAGATTGGGTAAGAAAATGAATATCAAAAATATGAGATAGGTTATTGTAGGCCTCTGTGACATGTTCCTATACAACCTAACATATTTTTGATACCCCTCGTGAGATCTGAGAAATGGACTCCTAAAGATCGGCAATTTTGTTGCCTGGTGCACCTTGAGGGACACTTGGCTCCATAGCGGTCGGCAATGTTCAAGCCACTTTTCCTCTATGAAAAGGTCATTCCTAGCATTCACCTGGCATTACGAAGCTGTTGGAAGAGATGGTTTGATGCCACAATGAGTAGTTTTCAAGATATGCAATGTTTTAGCTTTCAACTGCGCAACATTGCAAGTTTTTGCATCAACCGAGATTGGGTCGGTAAATGAAAATGGAAGCGAATATCCAAAATCCAAGATATGTTATCGCAGGCCTCCATGACATGGTCATGTAGCACCTAACAACTCATTGATACCCCTTGTGAGCTCCAAGAAATGGACTCCTTAATATCAACAATTGTGTTTCCTATGCACCTTGAGGGACACTTGGCTCCATAGTAGTCGGCAACATTCGAGCCACTTTGCCTCCATAAAAGGATCCTTCCTAGCATTAAATTAGAATTTTGGAGCTGTTGGAGGAGAAGGTTTGATGCCAGGATGAGCGGTTTTCAAGATATGTAATGTCTCAGCTTTCAACCATGCAACATTGCAAGTTTTGGCATCAACCGAGATTGGGTTGGAAAATGAAAATGGAAGCGAACCTCCAAAATTTGAGATAGGTTATTGCAGACCTCTATGACACGGTCCTATAGCACCTTACAACTTGTCAATACCCCTCATGAGATTTGAGAAATGAACTCCTGAATATCATCAATTTTGTTTCCTGGTGGACCATGAGGGAAACTTGGCTCCATAGCGATCAAAAACATTCGAGCCATGTTGCCTCCATGATAGGGTCATTCCTAGCGTGCACTGGACTTAATTACTTTAAATGAGATTTTAGGTTCTCCACACTTGTATTCTTAGATGAGTTTTTATTCATACCATCAAAGGAAAAAGAAAGGTATAGTTTAAATGATTTTTTGTAGATACATATATACAAGTAATGTGCTAGCATGAAACATGACAGTAAGGTTAACATGTATTTCTAGAATTCATTTCGCAAACATATTTTTTTTAATTAATGATGAAAAATATGTTTACAACTCAGCTCATTTGGAGCACCAGGAGGAAAGAGCTGAGAAGAGAAAACCTCTGGTATTGCCCCAAAAAATAGAAGAATTTTTTTTTTATTAAATCTTACAAACTTCTTGTTATAAATACGGGGTAATGCATGAGAAATTTACAGTCCACCCATTGTGGATTCAAGGGAATCAATTCCTTTATAAATATACATGTTATATGCACATTCATTCAACTAGATTCTAATTTACAACATTTTGGATTCATTTTTAGTCCAATGAACTGGACAGATCTTCCCTACCCTTTATTGTCTCAAGTATTGCCTCGTGGTCTAACTCACGAACCTTCCAAAGAGTTTTATTGTGTGGTTTTCCTCCATATTTGGTCAAATAGACATTTGACACAATGATAAGGTTGGAATAATGAAGAATCTTCTTTTTTGTCTCCCAATCCTTGAACAGCCACAACTTAGGGTTCTTCATACAATACTGTCTAAGCCATGTACCAGTTACAATCACTGCACCTGTAGGGTATTCTAATCCTTCATCATCTATGACCGAGTGATCCAATTTATTTTTGGCCTCAACATAATGACACAAATAATAATCTATCCCTTCTTCATTGTCTTCAGGTGCAATAACAACAAAAACATGGTCTGCAATGATAGAAGCATAATGATGAGATTAATTTAACGAATACTTATGATAAAGTACTAAATTTGAGACTATTTGTGAGTTGACAATTTACCCGGTTGCACTAGATCAGATAAACAGTCAAAGTTAATGGATGATTCCATTTGTGTCAGTTGTAATGTTGCTGGGGGACAATAGGAGTCAAGTGGGATCAAAATTTGTGTAGACCATTCTGTCGACCCATTCCTTTGACTCACACCCATCCCAATCTTCATCTACGCATGATGAACAAAAGCATGCCATATGTCGTGTGTGGATGAAAAATGAACCTACATTAAAGATTCTAAAAGAGTGTAGCTCACTTGATACTATTAATGTACAAAAATCCTCATATGGTACAATGTTAGTTTCATCCATCAACCAAAAAAATCTATGAACCGTCGACTCACCTTCATTACCTGGACCCATTGTAGTATTACACCACTGGACGATACATCTTGCATCTAAAAATGTTGCTTATTCTTTGTACTTTAATTCTTTGCATGCTAAGGCCCTTTTATACATGCACCTGCACCATTGTGCTCTCCCTTTCCATGACCGGCCTCAGTAATATTCTACATATACTGAATACCAGTGTTCATATGGATCCTGCGCAACCAACAAAACATCCAAGAATTATTGAATTGTGATGCACAATTGTTTGACCATATGATATGTTGACAATATGATATGCTCCTATTACTCAAATCACCATAAAATAGATGAAAGCAACCGTGTACACTTTGTAGAATGTGAACAATCATTGCTTATGTAAAAATGATGCTCCCTAAATATCTTCTTGTTCTCCTCTGTCCTGTCAGGTGAATGCATAAATGCTATATGAACAAATATAGCAACTTGTTGAGAGCTAAAATACTTTGCTTGCACCTCATTTTGTGGTTGTAGAGTGTAGTTCTCTACGAAGACGCCAACGTAAACAATGGTATCTGTAACATAAGAAATAGGATGTTACATAAATATAAGGTATGAAATGGATGTTACATTTGAAATTAGAATGTTTATTGGAATGTAAGGGGTAAATATGTAATATGTAAGATATGGGTGGGGAAGATAAGATTTTCCTTTTAACCTCAAATACACAAAGGAAGGATCCAAATTGATTAACCCCAAAGGAAGGATCAATGCATAAATGAATCAATCAAATGGAAATGAGAGTAAAGAGGAAGACCTTAGATTCTATTTTATAAAAAAGAATGTGTGATAGATTTAGAAAGATTAAGAACTTTAATTGAAGTGAATAGGAGAAAATAACTAACCTCAAAATGTCACTATGTACAAGGAAATCTCAGCTTTCAAAATCTGTTGCAAACAAACTCAAACATGAAACATTAGTGGGTTAGCACATGAAATCATTTTAAAAACCATGAAAGAGCAAGAAACAAAAATGAAACTCAAAGTAACATCAGATTGAGATAAACAATCATCGCACTCTAATGCTTGTTGGATTTTCTCTTAAGGAAAATATATAGGTGTGTTCTCTGAAACAAAAATTGATCAAAAACCCCAATGCAATGCAAATATGAATGCAAGATTGATGGGAAACAAGAGAGATTAAAGAGCTAGTATGAAGAACTAGTCTCAAATCATCCTCAAGATTATGGATTAAACTAAAAATGCCATGCAAATGCAAGAATGAAACTATGATTCATTACCAAGATTTAACCTAACATGTGATTTCTAAGTGATTTAAGCATAAGATCATAAAAGCATGAAAACAACAATGTAAACCTAAAATAATTTTAGCATAGTAACAATGCACAAATGAGAGATGAAAATGCAAGAGAGGGAGGCTTCTTTTATAGAATTCAAAAGGGAATGGACAGTTGAGATTAAGAGGTGGAAGGGAAATGAGTGGTTGAGGTTGAGGGTTAGGTTGGAAAAGTCAAAGTGAGATTTAAGTGGGATTGTGCACATGATTAGAGGTAAAGTACCTTTTAATCAAGATTAGGAGTTTATTAGCAATAGGTGGGAATTTAAATAAAGTGATTTATTTAAATCAAGTTTAGAGGAATTTTAGCTTTGTGGAGGGATTTAATAAATATGAATTTATTAAATGGGGGATTTTTGAGGGGAGTGTATTTAAATAAAATACATTAGGATAGTATTTATAAAATATATAAATACCATAGATGAAACTATTTAATTAATTTAATTAAATAGTTAGATGAATAAAAGGGAATTTAATATTAATAATAATATTAATATTTTTGGATGTCTATATTTTTCCCCTCTTTGACATGGCATCGCAAGTCACATTGCATCAAAGACAAGAAAATAAGTTGCCCTAGAGGAAGTGGGTTTTTAGGAGTCGAGCCGAAGCGACAATGGTAAGAGGTGGTGCCCCTTGAGAAAAGGACACAACAAGATAAATGTGTGTGGGAATTTCTCCAAAAGAGAAAGTGTAAGAGGAGGAAGGGAGAAGAGTGAATAAACAGAAGACTTCCAAAAATGCAAGATGCAGGATGAGTATGAATGCAACTGACAATGTAGATGCAGGACTTGGGAAGTCAATTATGTTGAAAATATGGAGAGAACATCTGGTTTTGTATTGAAAAAGGAGGTATGCATCAGGTTTTAGAGAAAATAGAAGACATGATTCCTTTGCATGGACTAGATGCTCAAACAAAGCACACTACAAAAGATGCATGTGTCAGTAGCCACCAGTCACAGCGCACCAAGATATAGCAGATCGAGGTAGTGGTGAGTAGGTTTCAACTGACACAAAAAGATAAAATCAATAAAGAAGGCCTCATGACCAAGCAGTCATCCAGTCCAAAGTTCTTTCCATGAACAAGATTGTGTGATGAAGGATTTGATAAACCAACGCCAGAAGGATGCATCCTGACGGGCAAGGATTGGATTTGATTTGATTGAAAGATTCGTTGGAAAAAGCTGTGAAAAGGATGATGAGCAAGGAGAGTCAGTCTCAAAAATTGATTTGGTGAAAAAACATGATGGCAGGCGCATGAGTCAAAACGTCTTTAAAATCTAAAAAATGAGCGATGCGGATGGAAGGAAGGCTTTATTGCAATTTTCCGGATAATTTTTGAGTTTTATGAATTTTTTTATGATTTTTAAATTTTTTTGGATTTTTTACGCATTTAAGCTATACAACGAGATTGATAATACAAAAATATACATGTGGGAGAAGAAAGTGGAGGAAAATGGAGCAAAATTGAATGGCTATACACAAGTGATAAGTACAAAAATTCTTTTGAGGATGAGATACGATTGGTTCATGCTATTGATGCATGTGAGAGGTTGGAACACCCAAGGAATAGGGTTTGGAGGATAGAATGGATGTAACAGATGAAGGGAACGAGATTTTGATAGATAATGGAATGGTCCACTATGTGTGATGCTTGTTGCCAGGTTTTCATCACCCATACTTGTCCAAGGCGCCTGATTGCCAAGTTTTTTCCATTGGACAAAATTTTTCTCTTTAATGTTTTTGATTTTTTTTTGATGTTGTCCAAGCGCCTTTTTGCCAGGTTTTCACCGAGACAACCATTTTTTCAGCTTCATTTTTTTCTTTTTTGAGATTTTTTTAGGACTTTTTATACTTTTTATGGATTTTTTTAGGAACTGGAATATACTGCCATGTCCTCAGGCATAAAAGCGTCTGAGGTGAATGATGTTGATAGGATCATTCAATGGATCTTCTTCAGGAGTGGAGAGTTGATATGCCACAGAGCCAATGCATGCAGTGATAATATAGGGGCCCTGCCAGGTAACTTCAAACTTGCCTTGCTTTTCACAATTTGTGCCCACCTTCAGATTTTCTTTAAGAACTAGATCACCGACCTAGAATTGTCGTGGGTGAATCTTTTTGTTGTAATTTCTCTTGAGGAAATTTTGGTACACAATCAAGTGATCATATGCCTATTGTCATTTCTCATCTAGCAGATCTAATTGTGTAAGGTGTGCCACTTGATAGTCTTCATCTGTAATCATGTCCTTGAGTTACACACGCAATGATGGTAGTTCAATCTCTATGGGTAGGACATCTTCAGCACCATAGACTAGGGAATATGGAGTGGTGCCTATAGGGGTACGGTATGAAGTGCGATACACCTAGAGGGCAGCGTTAATCTAGAGATTCCAATCATGACCAGTATCATTGACAAATTTCTTGAGTCTCTTGAGTATGGTTTTGTCAGTTTCCTCAGCTTGGTCGTTACCTTGAGGGAAATATGGATTGGAAAAGCGGTATGGATATGGAGGCGAGCACATAGATCATCAATGTGTTGATTTTCAAATAGTTTTTTGTGATCTGTGAAGATAGTGGAGGGGATGCTGAAGTGATAGACAAGGTGGTAGATGATGAAATTTGAGATCTGTACTCCAATAGTGAGGGTAAGAGGAATTGCCTCAACCCACTTTGTAAAATATTCTATTGTTGTGATTATGTACTTGTGTCCTTCAGATGAGAGGGGAGCGATCTTACCAACAAGGTCTAGGCCCCAACATGTGAAGGGCCAAGGTGGTGCAATAGGTCAAAGGTCTTGTGTAGGAGCATGGATCAGATTGGCATGCATTTGACATTGTAAACACTTCTTGACAAAATCACAGGCATCATGCTCCATTGTGGGCTAATAGTATCCTATCTATAATAGTTGTTTGGATAGGACTATACCACTTGTGTGGGCACCACAGACCCCAGCATGTACCTTGTGTAAAGCCTAGGAAGCCTCATTTTTGTCTAAATATCTAGAGAGTACATTGTGATAGCCTCAATGATATAGGGTGTTGGCTAGAATGGTGTAGCGGGATGCTCTTCGGATAAGGTTTTGGCATTGGTTTGAGGTGAGATGAGGAGATATGATACCATTTTGTAGGTAAGCATGGATATCATGGTACCATGGGGACTAGGTACCAACCAAGACACATACACGATTCAATTTATCATTCTCATAAGTGGGAGCATGAAGTTGCTCAACTAAGAATTCGTATTGTTCAGAGTCATGAGGGATCTCCAAGAGAGAACCAATTGTGGCCATTATGTTAGTAGCCTTGTTTTGCAGTCGTGGCACTTGTGTTATTTGAAAATGAAGGAAGTGCTCTTTCATCTTATCAACCATCTCCTTATTTCGCATTATCTTATCATCTTTTGTTTGATACTCATCAAAGACTTATTTGATGATGAGTTGGGAATCACCGAAGACATGTATATCTATGATGTTCCATTCTATAGACATGCGCAACCCTGTGACAAGTGCTTCATATTCTGTAATATTTTATTTGCAGGGAAATCCCAATTTGAAGGACATAGGGATGTAATCACCTTGAGGTGTGATGAAAAGTATTCCTGCCCCTGCACCATGAGCTGTGTAGGATCCATCAAAGTAAAGTTTCCAGGTAGGTTTCTCTTCTACCATGCATAAATGTTCATCTAGAAATTCTGTGACAAAAGGATATGCGTCTACTAGAGGTGATTCTTGCAATGTCTTGTCCTTTAAGGGATTTTTGTCTATGTATTGAATGTCAAATTGGCTTAGCAGCATGACCCATTTTTCCATTTGACCAGTGAGAGTGGTTTTAGATAATAGATATTTAAGTGGGTCTACTTTTGAAATGATCTTGATTGTATGATTGAGCATATAGTGGTAAAGTTTTTGAGTAGAAAAAACCCACCAAGGTCTGACTGATGTAATAAATGGCTCATTCTTTTCCTTCATCATCTAGTTGAGCAAGGAGTGCCCCCAATGTTGTTTTGGTAGTAGAAATATATAGGATGAGGGGTCAACTGGGTACAGGAGGTACCAATATAGGTGGACTAGCCAAATATTCCTTGATCTTTTCAAAACTCTTTTGACATTGAGGATCCCATTTAAAATTGTTATCTTTTCACAGGAGATGGGTAAATGGTTGGCATTTGTCTGCTAATTAAGAGATAAAATGATGCATAGATTGTAACTTCCCCTATAGGATGTGCAGTTGTCAGAGTGTTCTTGGTGGAGGCATGTCCATGATGTCTTGTACCTTTTTTAGATCTATTTCAATGCCTCATTTGGATACAATGAACACTAGGAGTTTTCCAGATGTGACTCCGAAAACACATTTCTTTGGATTTAGCATTAGGAAATAATGTCCAAGTCGATCAAATACGCACTCAAGCACATCCAAGTGATCTATTCTTTTGAAAGATTTATCCAGTATATCATCCACATAGTCTTCACGAATCTTATGGATCATGTCATGGAAGATGGCCATCATAGCGCGTTGATAGGTCACCCCTACATTTTTAAAGCCAAAAGGCATCATATTATACCAGAAGGTACCCCAAGGGGTTAAGAATTTTTTCTTATGCTAATCTTCTTCTGTGATATAGATCGGATTATATCCTAAAAAACCATGCATGAGAGACAACATCTCATGTCCAGTGGTAAGATCTATGATAATGTCAATGTTGGGCAAGGGGAAATCATCCTTGGGACATGCCTTTTTAAGATCCAAAAAATCCATGCAAATCCTTATTGATTTGTTAGGTTTGGATAGTAGCACCATGTTGGAGATCCATTTTGAGTAGTCGATGGCACGAATAATTTTGGCCTATAGTAGTTTCTCCAATTCTGCTTTGACTAATATTGCACCCTTAGGGTGCATTTTGTAGAGTTTTTGCTTCATGAGTTTGACATTTGGATCGAAAGTTAGATGGTGTACCACTAAGTTAGGGTCTAATCCCCACATGTGGGAATAAGACCATGCAAACTTATTTATGGATTCTTTCAAGAGAGTGATGAGATCTATTTCTTCTGCTTCAGTCAGAGATGCTGCTATGTATGTGATAGCAGGGTTCTCTTTTGTGCCCAAATTTATGGGTTTTGTTTCTTCGATGAGTATTGATGATTTCTTAGGTCTGTAATCATGTATAAGAGGAAGAGGAGGGTCTTCATCCTCTAGCACCTCAGAGAGGTTTTCACCAGTAGATACCCCCTTTGTTTTTACTTTTTTGTGATCAGATAGTGCCCCATAGGGGTTTTCACTAGGGGATCAATTGTTTTCTTTTTTACTTTTATTTTCTATTTCATTTTTGTGGTTGAAGTACTCCTCTTCCCTGAAGTATGCCTTTAGATCCATTTTGTACACATGTGTTGATTCATTCCCCCAGTTAGGTTCTTGTTCTGTAGCTCCCATGAATCTAAGGAGCGATTCCTCATTTTGGAACTCGCCAACGTGCACGACACTCGGTTGGTCCCAGTCAATGAGTTCGGGATATTTGGGAGGGAGGTCAATGAAGTTAATGGCTAGTTGAAGGAGGAAAAAATTTCCCAGGAAGGTTTCTTCATCGAGGACATTGTCATAAGCTTTCACAATCTTCTCCTCAGGAATGTGTTCGACTTCAATGATTTCACCTAGGATATTATCATAGATATATGTGTTTTCATTGGTACCCCCAGTCATGGCGGAGTCCATACCAAGACCCAGGTGCTTTTCTCATTTGGTGGGAAAATAAGGCTCTTTCATGTCATGCTTGTCACGGCCTAAACCACCTCCTCGATAATTTGATTTTTGTGTAACCAGCTTGTGAGTGGAAGGGTACTTGCATTTGAAGTAATCAAAGAAACCCTTGTCTGGTGGTGGTGGGTCCTTATAAATCTACTGGTTGATATTTGGTGTCCTTTCTTGGCTATTTAAAATTCCATGAGAGATGAAAGTGGTAGGGCCCAATTGTAGCAGCTCAATTGTTTTTGGTTTGGTCTTTCTTGGATTAGGTTTTCAACCTTGAGTGTGTGGATCAACTGGTAGTGCTCCAACTGCGAAGGCATTTGATAAATAGTATTCTCCACAATCATTATTATTGATCTTGGCCATTGAAAGGGTGGAGGAAAGGATGGTCTGTGGGTCTGAATGGGTTCAAGATGAAATGGTGATAGAGGTGTCAAATTTGATCCTGGGATAGTGATGGGAATGTGGGAAGGAGGTTTCTAATGCATTGTAGTATGTGAATGGTTTGGGATCTGTGCGGATGGTGATTTCAGTGCCGTTATGTGGGAATTTGATGCACTGATGGTAAGTGGATGGGACGACTTGCATAGAATGGATCCATGGGTGTCCGAGGAGGATGTTGTAGGGAAGGTCAAGACCAACAACATGACATATTGTATCTTGCACTGTAGGGCCCAGCTGAATGAGCAAGGAAATGGTGCCTTCTAATTTTCTTTCCATGTTGTCATATGCCTTGATTATGAGAACATTATTCATTATGTCCACTTCAGTATATCCCAGTTGTTTAATGAAATTTAAGGTACATATATTTAGGGCTGAACCATTATCTATCATGACCTATTTTATTGCAAAGCCATTGATGAAGAAGACGATATGGAGGGGGAGGTTGTGGTCTAGTTCAACTTGGGGCATGTCGACTGGCTTGAAAGAGACCCTGCAAGAGGCAGAGAGGTGGCCCACAAGGTTATGGAATTGTGTGGGATCAATGTCACTTGGGACATGAGATTATTATAGGGATTTGTGGAGGATCTCCTGGTGGATAGGTGAAGTACAGAGATGATCCAGGATGGAAATTTGTGCAGGGGTATTCCCTAGGTGTTCTAGTAAATTGTATTGTTCTCTAGATAGAGGAGAAGCACTAGCACCTATGACCATTATTCTTCCTCGACAGGTGGTAACCGCATAGTGGTTGTCCACACCTTGGTTATGGATGACATTAACTGAGGGTTCAACTTGGGAGATACAACCGATGAGTTGATCATAATTGATGTATGCAGAAGTGTAATATTTCTTGTCAGTGTTGTCTCCTTGTTTTCCCTTCCCTGTGTTAGGGGGTGGGGGAGGATTGGTAGGGCCTTTTCCAATGTCATGTTGAGGAAACATGTTTTGGTAGATTTGTAGCTTGGAATTTGGCAAGGGTTGAGTTGGTGCATCGACAGTGATCTCCTCTTTGTCTATTTGATCCTAAATGTAGTGTTTGAATTTCATGCACTTTGCAGTTGCATGTCCCTTAACACGGTGATATTCACAATACTTGTTATCCCTATACCAAGCAAGTTTTGGTGCTGACTCATCGAAAGGTTACGTGTGTGGGTACATAATTAGATTGGCCTGAGCCATTTTTTGAAATATGACATTGATAGATTCAGCCAATGGGGTGAATGTGAATTTTGGGATGTTCTTATTGTGAGGTCTATTTTGTCCCTGAGGGATAGATATAGCATTGGTTTGGTTAGCAGGATTTTGGAAATTGGTTTGAAAATTTGCCCTCGGTGGAGGATATGTTGGAGTGCGTTGTTGGGTAGTAACAGGTTGATACATAGGTTGTTGCTGATAGGTAGATTATTGTTGATAGGTAGGTTGTTGTTGATAGGTAGGTTGTTATTGTTGATTAGTAGGCTATTGTTGATACGAAGGTTGTTGTTGATACATAGGTTGTTGCTGATAAGCAGGTGCCAATTGTTGGTATGCAGGAGTTGGTGCATTAGGTCCAGCGACGATAATCTGGACATGCTTGGTATCAGTGGCACCATCAATCATGGTGATCTTATTATTATTCCAGTATCAAGATCTATCATTGTTAGGCCTATCCTGATTTGTCTCTTTGTATAACTTGATGGTTCCATCGTTGATAAGACCTGTTTCAAGGTCCATGCCTTTTCAACGGATTTCTTGATATGTCTACAGATAGTTCATGTAGACATAATGTGCCAATTTAGGGTGTATATTGTCAATGAAAAATTTAACTAGATGCTTCTCAGGAGGTTGATAAGATAATCATGTAGTAAGGCCTTTCCATCTCTCCAGATAGTTTGCTAGGCTTTCACCTCCTTTCTAATTGGAATTGCACAAGTCTAGGAGAGATTACTCGCTCTCAACAAGATGCGTATATTGCGTTACAAATTTATCAAACAACTCAATAAAGGACATGATCAAACCATAAGAGATCTTATAAAACCATTCAAGAGCTGACCCCCCCATAATTTTGGGAAAGAGGCATAGGAGGAAGTTATCATTGTATGCCACTTCTTCACAGACAGGCCATGTAAAACTCTTCAATGTGGCTAGTAGGATCACCCTTCCCCTAATACTTGTCAAATTTGGGAGTCTCAAAATGCTCGGGGAAAGGATATATTGTGATAGATCGGTCAAAGGGGTAGGGACACACTTCTTCAAATTTGAAAAATTTTGTCTCGATCCTAGCTTAGAGCTCCTTGACAGCATTTTTCATTTCCTCCCACACTTGATTGACTGGTGGAGGAGGTGGTCCACCCATTACGTTGGATCTGGGTGTTTGATATGGGTCAAAAGTTGCTGAGGAAAAAATAGGATTTTGTGGAGAATATTGGCGGGTGTGATAGGGAGATTAATGGTTTTTCTGTGGAGGTGGTAACTGCAGTTGAGGGATGTATTGCTGCTGGTAGTGTGATTATGCTTGTTGACGCAATGAGTAGGTAGGAGGGACGTGACTCAGTCCCACTTAAGTGGGTGGAATAGTTGCATGGTTGTGCATGTGAGTGCCCCCAGTAGGAGGAGAAAGGTAGTTAATGCAAGTAGGAATGCTAGTTTGCTAAGGTAGGATGATTTTGGATGCTGCAGAAGGACGAACGACCAAGTTGTTGGTGTAGACTGGTAGCTATTTTTGGGTAGGTTGTGCAATGGGCTATGAGGAAAAGGGGTTGATGAAGGGTGTTTTCACTTGGGTAGTGGAAGGGTTTGCATTACCTAATTGTGTTGGTATTCCAAGTGCATGCATAGAAGCCTAAGAGTAGCCCCAAGTGGAGGATGATGTGGTTTGTCTAACTTGAGGGATATGCTAAGAGGTTGGTGGGTTGGTTTGCGTTTGCACAAGCGATGGGAAAAGTGGTGCTGAAGTAGGCTGGGTGACTATTGGTTGGGCATGGAGTGTGGGTCCTTGTAAATAAGAGGGTTGATTGGAGGCTCCTAGGAGTGGCATACCAGTAGTGAATTATTGTTGGGGAGGTGGCTGGTTGGAAGTGCTTGCATCTTTCCTGATTAGCGGTTGTGAGACAATTGGTTGCGAATGGATTGGTTGAGAATTTATTGGTTGGATGATGATTGGTTGAGAAGAAATGTGTTGCATAGGTTGGGATATTTGGATTGGTTGCAATGGTTGCGAGACTTGGGGTCCCAGTATAGAGAGGGGTGTTGGTTGTGCGATTGTGTGCACGATGGATTGTGTAGCCATTGGTTGAAGCATATGGGGGATAAGGGATCCAACTTGGGCTATTTTGAGTCATGGATTGAAAATTTATTCCACCACAGGGCAGGAAAATTTAGTTGGGATGTTCAAAGATAGGCCAACTCATGGTGGTATACCAGATGGTAATTGTATTCCTTCTTGTTGGAAGTTGGCAAGGATAGTGTGGCTATTATGTCCAATGATGGCGCTGACCATTTGTGCATGACCAGGGTGGCTCATGAATGCTTCCATGGCACTTTGAGTAGGGGTTTCATCTAGGTCAACCCATATATGCTCACTTGGTACCTGATTCTATGGGTCAAAGGAGACCATTATGTTGTTATGGTCTATTGTCGGATCAGATGAACTAGCGGTGTAATTGGTGCCCATGTCTTTCCTCTTCTTGGACCTAGTTTTGGGTGGCATGAAATGAAGGTTTCTAGTGAAATGCAAGATGCTAAAGTAGTTTCCTATGGATGATATGCAAGGTGCCTAGGATGCAGGATTAAGGAATGATGATAAATGCTAAAAAGGATATCGTATAGATCTAGGATGATTTGATGTGTCAAAGGATTATGAGTTTCTTTCCCTAATGTAGGTTTGATGATGTTGTCAACCTAAGACAAACTTATGGTCTTCGGAGGATGTGATTCTTTGTCAATGCGAACCAACCTCCTGCTCAAGGTGACGAGGTTACAAGGGAAAATTAGACTATCCTAAGCAATGCTTAGCTAAGGAAGCCTAGAAAAGGATTTGTATTAAGATACAAGTACTTATGCAACTCAAAATATGTGACACTAAGATTGGATTTTAGATTAGATTTTTTGGATTTTGATTGGATCATGGATTGGATAATGCTGGATTAGATTGGATGCTAGCAATGTTGGCTGGATTATGCAATTCCTAAGGATGAGGATTATGACGAGGTTCCTAAAATGAAATCTAAATGGACATAAGAAGATGAGAAACCGAGTGATATGGCGATGTGCCTACTAGTCATATTGTTCAAAATAGACAAAGGCGTTGTTCATGTGATACTTGTTTTTGAAACGTACAATATTATTGTTATAGATAATATTATCGTATGTTGTGCATGTTTGGATCTTCTATTTGACAGAATCAATGATGTGTTTGTATTGTTGAGCCTTGTTACTGGTTTCCTTTTGTTCTCTATTCACAGGAGGTAATGGGGTCTTGACTTTCTTATGAATGCTTGGTTTTGACATGTCACGAGAACAAATGTTTGCAATTGGAAAGTCGTTTGTTGTTGGTAAAGATATTGATTGTGTTGTTCAATGGAAAGAACAAGTTTTTCAAATCACACATCAAGGAAGTGACTATGCTAAGTGTGCCTTGCGACAACCATGGTCATTCAAATTTTGAAAACAATCCAACAAGGGACAGAGAAACCTTGAGGAGTGGGGGATATGTGTGCAACTTTCTATCTATGTTAAACATGCACAAGCCTACCTAAGGAAGTTGGATGAGTGTCAAAATATTTGCCCATGCTATGTATTCCTTCGCATCACACAAAGTGATATTGGCTTTGGCTAGGACTAGGCACATTGTGGGTTTTGAAATAAACTCAATGCTTAAATTGCATAAGTCCTCTCATGCCACAATCATTCTTTTAACGCCCCTGGGAATATGGATGTTGGGTGTAAAATCTTCAGGCGATCTGAGTAAAGTCCACTTGGATCAATCCTTGCACAAATATTAAGACACTTTCAGAGGTAGATCGGGTGGGCCTATACTTTAACCAGTGTTTAGTAAGTTCATCCGTTCATGAATACCCCCTATTTTTTCACAAGAAAAATTGAGGTGTATAGCCCTACAAGCACCCAAAATATGTAGTCTTGCATGTGACATTGAGACCTCTCGGCCCTACACAAGTTGAATGTACCCCTCTTGTAGTCTTGTAAACAAGATTGAGACCATAAAGGCCCTACAAGCATCCAATTGAGAATAGTATTGACTTAGAAAGATTTAGGCATGAGGCCCTACAAATGAGGAAGCATTAGAGGTAGAAAATATGCATGTCTTCTCTCTCTTTGGATTGAAATAATCTTTTTATTATAGTGGGTCAGAAGTAGCCGGGTTCGCTTGTTCCCCACTTGGGTCATTCCCAAGAGATTTCTCCCTTGGCAGGCCCTCTAAAGGTTTAGCTTGAAACAAATTGGATTGGAGACAAAAATTAGTCTAGATTTTTGATTTTCCCACAAGGGGAAAAGAGCATACTATCCTATCCAGTGTCATTTTCTCCACACTGACGCAAAACAAGCTTAGTTCATTCCCAAAGATTTGATTGTTTAACACAAAAAAAATGCATCCAAGTTTTTGATCTTTCCAAAAAGGGAAGAGAGCATACTCCCCTAAAACTTATTTTGGATTAGACAAAAATATCTCACTAATTATTATACGTTCGTAAGTTATCAAACTAAATGCTAACAAGCATGACCATTTGGTCGATTTAGATCAAGGCAACCTGCAAGACAAGTGTGAGTAATCTTATGAAGTTTATGTTCTTTGGAAAGCAGTGCTATAAGACAATTGGTTAGTAGTTTGATATTTTCCAAATCTTTTACAAGCAATAAAGGTGATCTACACAAAGAATTCACTTGAAAAAGAGATTTTCATTAGCATAAGATATGAGTTTTTGAAATTCAAAATGAAAGAGTAACTTTGAACATGTGAACCAATTTTTTAAAATGGAATCTGAATTTATATCTTACAAATCTAAAAATTTCTCTGAGTCAGCTTTCCAACGCTTTTTGAATTGTCAAAATCGGAGTTCGTATGTGAAAGTTATAGATGTTTCCATGATAGTGTCTCTGTTTGCAGGTAGAGCCGACCCTCTATAGGTGGAGACACCTATTTGGAGAGCCACCCATGTATAGGTAGAGCCGCCTATCTAGACAGAATGCAAAAAAACACACTACTCTTTGCAAAAAAGCTAAGGCCTAAAAGGGCTAAAACTTCTAAAATGTCATCTATTATGAAAGACCAAAATGTAAGTATCTCTAAAGGTTCCTAAAAGTGCAGATGAAACCCTAAAACATGATGCAATATGTAAGATAAATTCTTTCGGTCAGAGCCACCCATGTACAAGCCGAGATGCCTATCTAAGACAAAAAGAGAATATCAACTAAAACTTGCAAGATTTAAACCCTAATATGCTTTCAAATACACAAAAATGGTCCTAAATGACAAAGTGCACTAAAGAATTAACCCTAAAATGACTAAAAAAATGTAGATTAAGTAACTTAGAGTGCTAAACTAAAGAGGAAAATCAATTTCTTATAGAGATTCCTATGTATAAACAGAGCTGCCTGTGTGTGGAGCCGCCTCTATAGAAGAAGAGTCACTTGTTCATCAATCCGTTTGAAAAATCTACAAATTTTTTTAAAAAATAGGACGTGGGTCCCACCGGACATTCCATAATCTGTACAAGGAAATCTCAGCTTTCAAAATCTATTGCAAACAAACTCAAACATGAAACATTAGTGGTTTAGCACATGAAATCATTTTAAAAACCATGAAAGAGAAAGAAACAACAATGAAACTCCGAGTAACATCAGATTGAGCTAAACAAGCATTGCACCCTATTGCTTGTTGGATTTGCTCTTAAGGAAAATATGTAGGTTTTCTCTCTCAAACACAAATTGATCAAAAACCCCAATGCAATGCAACTATGAATGCAAGATTGATGGGCAACAAGAGAGATTCAAGAGCTAGTATGAAGAACTAGTCTCAAACCATCCTCAAGATGATGGCTTAAACTAAAAGTGCTATGCAAATGCAAGAAGGAAACTATTATTCATTACCAAGATTTAACCTAGCATGTGATTTCTAAGTGATTTAAGCATAAGATCAAAAAATCATGAAAACAACAATGCAAACCTAAAACAATTTTAGATAGTTACAATGCACAAATGAGAGATGAAAATGCAAGAGAGGGAGGCTTCATTTATAGAATTCAAAAGGGAATGGACGGTTGAGATTAAGAGGTGGAAGGGAGATGAGTGGCTGAGATTGAGGGTTAGGTTGGAAAAGTCAAAGTGAGATTTAAGTGGGATTGTGCACATGATTAGAGGTAAAGTACCTTTTAATCAAAATTAGGAGTTATTAGCAATAGGTGGGATTTTGGTGAGAATTTAAATAAAGTGATTTTATTTAAATCAGGTTTAGAGAAATTTTAGCTTTGTGGAGGGATTTAATAAATATGAATTTATTAAAAGGGGGATTTTTGAGGGGAATGTATTTAAATAAAATATACTAGGATAGTATTTATAAAATATATATATACCATAGATGAAACTATTTAATTAAATAGTTAGATGAAGAAAAGGGAATTTAATATTAATATTTTTGGACATCTACAGTCACAAATATGAAGAATGCTATTTTTGGGGGTCTGCACTAAGTTTCTAAAAAATCTACAACCAGATCTGGAATAGAAATGCAGAGACGGACAAAACCCATAAATCTTTTTCTGATCTTGCACAGTTCCAATTTTGACCCTCAAGTCAATGTCACCCTGGACCCAGAATTTTTGATTCTGACCTAGGGAAGAATTGACCTCTGATTCTGACCTAAAATCTCTAACAGAAAATCTATTTTTGGATCCTCATAGTTTGGTGAAAAGGGTATCTAAATCTGCACTCCAACTCGCTAGTCTAAACCTGTCCCTAAAAGAAAAATGGTTTTTTTGTTGGGGGGAGGGGTTTGCCTTGGTCAAACCCCAGTTTTGGAATTAACCTCAAAGTATAATTGAAATTGCATAAGTAAAACAAAGTAAATGAACAAATTCACCTTGCTTGTATGGAAACCCTTGTGGCAGATTCAAATCCATGGATCCACAAGTATGTATGCACCAAATGGATGTAGAATGTAGAATGTAGAATGTAGGATGTCTCAAATCAATTTCTTGTAGATCTCCAACACCAATCTTGAATGGATCTTGGAATTGGAAGAGGCTTGGAGGAATACGATTGGAGAAATATTCAACAAGGGGCTCCATAGAGCTTGAATCCTTCAATGGCTACCAATGGATCTCTTTGATGAATTGAGAACTTGAGAAGTTCTTGAATGCTTTGATCCTTAAGAGTAGATGAATGCTTCAGTGGATATTTATTTTTATTCAAATCTTGCTTCTTCACTCTTAGATTTCACTTCTTAAGTCTTAGATGGTTGATGATCATAGTTAGAGAAAATGAGAGAAGAAAGCTTCCTTATATATGAATCTAGGGCACAATCTTCTAGAGAAGCCTACATAAGAGAATTAAATTCCAATTAGACCTATACCCCTAGAAGAGGACTTGTATTAAATATAATTTAAAGAATGGTTGCTCCGAAGACCAAAATAGCCAACTCAAAAGCGGGAATTAATTCTTTCCAAAGCCCGACATCCAGAAACCTCAAAAACTTGAAATCTGGACCTTGGGTCAGAAAAGGGTCAATTATGACCTAGGTCAAGGTCAAGGTTGACCTGGACCCAGAAAGGTCAATTTTGACCCTGAGGTCAAAAATCTCAGTTTGCAATTTAGGGTGTCAAAAATAGTCTGGAGAAAAGTGGGAAATGGGGCAAAATAGGGGAAAAAGCTAGATCCAAGGCAGAGACCCATTCAAGGCACTTGACATGACCCCAAACCACTTACTCAGAAGGCTAAACCAGTCTACAATGGAAGTGCTTCCATTTTCTGAATATACATTTAGCCCCACTTTAGAAAGAGTATGGACTCAATGAAAACTCTTGGTAAAGGAGATCATGAAGAACAAATAATCTTATTAAAATCAATAGGGACAAAGGAATCCTCAAGCCCCCTGGGACTTAAGTCTTTATCAACCCTAAGATCATGATAAGAGAGACATCACCAGTTAAGGAGAAAGAGAGAGAGGGTGTGATTACCTCACCCAATGAGAACTTATCTCCCATTATGAACCACACAAGGAAACAATACAACTGGAAAGATGGAGTGGAATCACCTAGTGAATGTGGCTGCTCACTAGTCAACCCATCAGGGAGATCTAGTCTTAAGGACACCTTCCAACCTTAAGGGATAAAAAAAATTGTAAATTGAAACTGGAGGGATCAAGAGATCCGTATAAATTTAAACTAGAGGGATCAAGAGATCCTATAAGGTAAAAAACCATGCTTTAAGGATTAGTCTTTAATCCATAAAGGGAAAATTTTTTAAGTTTGAAAATATTTTGAATGTGCATGTGTGCAAAAAGTGAGTAGAGCGTATTCCCCCATGTTAAAGTCATTGCTAACACTTTAACAGGAGCAATGGCTTTAACAAAAAACATAAACAACTCTACCAATTACATTTCCACTACGAGATGCCCCCAAATGAAGACAAATCAAGGGAAATACCACATAAAAATACAAAGAACATAGAAGGGATCTACCTACTGTGGGGTCAATATGATCATAAGATAACATGTATTTATAGATATGATATTATTACAAATAAATTGACATTATTCCCTAAATAAAGTAGAACTAAAATCACAAAGGAGGAAAGGAAAATCAAGATTTACAAACAAGAGTCTTTTCAGACCACAACATGGAGACCAAAAAGAATCAGTGCTACCATGTTGTAGATCCATGTGGACTACACAAAGAAAAAATTTACGAACAATAGAACAAGTACAACCTAATATGAAAAAAACATATAGAAGAGTAAAGATACATATAGAGGAATTGTACAATAGGTTTGATTCCTTTATCACCTTGCACCAAAAAAGTTCAAGGGTCGTATAAAAGAGTCTAACAAACATTTAGCAAACACATTATAGGAGAAGCACTACACAGTAGGAAAACACAAAAAGAGCTGCCATGAAGGACAATCCAATCAAGCGCACTGCCTACTCTCCCTATCTTAGTTTATATCATTTAGGGATGGTGGGAAACTTACAAGAGGGACTATATCCAACATAGTAGGAATAATAGCCAGTTCGAAACAAGGATCCTCTTGAGAATCACGTTGTTTGATACTAGGTGTAATTATCAATTGAGTTGAAAACATATGAGGTAATTTAGTATGAAGATTGATGGTCTCATATTCATCAGTAGGATCAATAGGATCATCAAGAGTATCCTCCTCATCAAGATTAATTAAAATAGGATCTAAGATGTGAATAGAATCATCATAATCATTCATCTTAACATCATTATGAACATTAACTTCCTCCAACACATCAGGCATAGGTTGGTCAAAAGAAGGTAAAGAATATAAAAGAATAGAGGCACAGGCCCTAGCATTAGTCCTATGCTTCTTACGACATTCATTAGTAGATTTTTTATGCTTCTCTTTGTTTGACACATGTTGAGGACTAGGAGGAATAACAACTGGTTCCCTCACATGTTCTATAAGAGGATTAGTAGGATTCACAGTAGGCTGAGAAGCGATACTGGGAGGTTGAGTAATAGAGCTAGTAGTAATGGATAAAGGAGGTGTGGAAGGAGTGGTAAAAAGACCATGGTTAAAATCTATCTAAGGCATGCTTAGCTCGACAATCTTGTGATGCTTATAGGCTTGATATGAATGAAAAAGGTTTTCAGGGTGAGGAGGACATGAATTAGGGAATGAAGGCCAAAATAAATCAAGAGTAGCACAATCTCTAGGCCTAGAAGGTTGAGACAAACTATGATTAATAATTTTCACTTATCCATTATGAATGAACTTAATACACTTATGAATAGGAGAATCAATAGCATGTATGGAAGTTATCCAAGGCAGACCAAATTTGACTTGAAATTGATCGGAAGTGGGAATGCCAATGAAGGTAGTATCTACAACTTTACCACAAAGTTCAATAGGAAAGTTAATAGAACCAAGTGAAGGATAGAGAAAACCATTACAAGTTTGGATCCATGCATCAGATGTATCATAACAATGACATTGTAGGTTTTTCATAAAAAAAATTTCCCCAGTAATGACATTTATTAAAGATGTGGGATCAACAAGAAAACCACGCGTAGGTATCTTAGCAATCCTATCATAAACATAAAGGGGACCATCAAGAGCCTTAATAGTATCAGAATCATCAAAGGTAATTGAGAGTTCCCTAGGTCATTTATTCTTAGTTTGTTTCTGAGGTTTTGGTGGAACTTGAAGTTAAAGTGAAGGCAAAGGAGCTTGAACAATAGGTTGAGATGAAACATCACACTCCACATGATTAACAATGTGATTGCGATCATCCATCTTTGAATCATAAACAATATCCACATAACATGGTTGAGCGATGGTATTAGTATCATGTGTAGGTAAAGGATTCGTATAGATTTGAAGGTTTTTGTTAGGAGAGACAAATTTGTTCCCATTACCAGAAAAATTATCAATAGATAAAGCATTAGAATCGATTAAGTCTTGAACCTTATGCTTTAAAGAATAAATTTTTTTAGTATCATGGCCATTCTGTCGATGGTATTGACAAAAAGCTTTAGAATCAAAGGATTTTGATTTCATCATGGTAGGGAGAAGAGGTTGAATAGGAGGAAAGGTAATCATATTAGCACTTAAAAAATGTTGGTTTATAGTTTGTCTACTTTAAATTTGATTTATATAATGACTCTTGAAAACACCCAACGCTAGCTTTCGCAGAACAAAAAGTAACCACAAACCAAGTCAATGGTAGAAATCTATCAATGAACCCTGAATTGAAAGGTACAATATCCCTTATGTGAAAGATATGCAATGAATTTTGTCTTTTGATTTTTAGGGGTATGCTCTTAACCGGAGAGTAGAAGAGGTTTAACCAAGTTTTTCAAAGCTTCAAACAACTCAGGCAATAAATGGGGACTTACTGAATGACATGAAATCTGAAATGCAAATTGTTATGCAATGTGGGATGAATGCAAACTACTATCTACCAGAAGAGATGAAGAAATAAGGTGTAACAATGCAATTCCTAAATTACTAAGATTGTGAAACTTTGACAATACCTAGATTATCTTGATCTCATCCTCTATTAACCTTCTTCCCAAACCCTTATGCAAGAATTAATCTATTGAACTAAGATGTGCAATGAGAAGGAATCTGAGTGCTTATGCTAAAGACAATAAACATACAATCCACTAAATGAAAATAACAAAACCTAGTTCATTACTATTCATTAAATTTCTAGTATTAGCATCCTCATTGAAAACATCACATAGCTAACTAAGATGAACAACAAAAATCACTTCAAACTCAGAGTCACACACAGTAGTCCTAGCTACAGGGGTTCGCCCAAAGTAATTTTTGCCTATCTCATTTACTTTATAGAAATTTACATATATAGGTCTTCTCAAAAATGACCCATTACAATAATGATTGCCTCTTTACAATATTCTGAGAGGAACATTCTACTAGTAAACCTGGTCGGTTACAAAAACTGACAAAGTTGACAAAATTCCCAAAATGGCTACAATATACAAAAATTGGGAAGATGACATAGGTCAACAGATTCTATGCCTTCTTCTATGTAATGGATTTTCCTCTGTAAGCCTTCATTACATCCATTACCTTTCCCAATTATTGAGCATTCAAAATGATTATATTGTCAGCTCAGATCATCCAAAAATCATGCATCTCTATCAAATCGTCCAACCTGGCAATCTGGGATTGGAGCTTCTCTGATTCCTTTTGATCACTACATCTATCGCGGGGAGCTCACTGATCCTTAACACTTGGAAGCTAGCCAGATCCGCAATCTCATCTATGAAATCAAGAAACTTAGCTTTCATTTGCTTTGTATTCACCAACTTGTCACTTCTGGAAACTTGAGATTCTGTGTGCAAAACTTTCAAAAACTCAAAAAGTTTGTCCATCTCCTTTTGCACTAACTCAATCATAGTCTTGAGTTCATTTTATGATCTTCTTGAGCTCTCAATCATGAACTCCAGATACTGCCTCCAATGAAACAATGGCTCCTACCCAGTCTTAAGGATGCCATTGGAGATTGTAATGCTAGTCTTCATATCAATCATCTCCTGCAAGGTGGCTAGTTGTTCTGTCAATCCAATGGATGCATTATAAATGGTCTCCTAGTGCTTTGATGCTATATTCTTCAACTTGTTTGCATCAAGTAGAAGGTTCCCCAAATTCTTGATGAAAATGGGCCCTGAACCTTCATTGCCTCTATCCATGCTCTGCCAATTTGCCCAAACTATCTCTCTTGCTACAACTTTAGTAGCAAGTTCTTATTTTCTTCCACATTGGGGTCAAATTGAGAAGATGAAGTACTGCCAAGAGAATATTTAATATACTCAACTAGCTCCTTATTTGCAAACTTGAGTACTTCCTTGTCTACTCAGAGTTCTTCTAACCTGTCCTCAATCCACTCAATGGTGGTTTTCCAGATGTTAACCATTGAGTCATGCACTAGCACTCCTAGGTCCATAGTTTTTATTTGGAAATATTGAGCTGAAAGTTCATAAAAATTTCCTTCTTTCTGTAGTGCTACTATTTCCATTAACATATGCCCAGTTATGGAATCATGGGAAAGGGACACCATGGAATTTTTCTTCTTCGCCTTCTTCACCGGTGGTAGAGATGAGGTTGCCTTAAGTATCAGGGCCTTTGAATAAATGGCTTCCTCATGTCATTTATTCTTCTTCTCAATGGTTTCTTCTAACCATGAGTCTGTGGATAACACCATTATTGCAGACTAAAGAGCTATAGGATCAAAGAGCTTCCAGGCCACTGGAGGAGTCTTCTTGTCTTGAGGTGGAACAGGGACAGAGGCAACCTTAGTCACCGAAAGGGCTAGAGTGTTTACCAGCTGAGAGGAGTCCTGACCATCTATGGGGTTTATGTTATCCAAAGTGATGACTGGAATTGGTGAGGGAGGCTTGGTCAGGCACCTCTTCTTCTTTTTTTTTCTTTTCCTTATCTTCTATGTTTCCAATGTTCGGGAGAGAACCATCTCTATAGGTCAGAGTGATAGGGACATTATTTTCTGGAGGCTGGTCACCTCCTTGCCCGACGGATTGTGCTGCACCTGCTGAAACTAATGGTGCCATAGAAGAAGTAACTGTTGAAGTTGATTGCTGAGCACCTGAAGTTGTTCCTCTAGATGAACCTGTGTCAGAAGTTATTTTCTGCCATGCTCTAGTCCATTCCACCCACTTGTTAATTCTCTTGTTAATGCCTCTCATGAGAAGCTCCAATGAATCAACCACTAGACTAGTTGGTGGAGAGGAAGAAATGGGAAACACCTTGATCTGGTCGTAAGATGAAGGATGCATGAAGAGGCTATCATCTGCAAGATCAGATACATCAACATCATTATTATACATTGTAATTTCATCCAAAGTTAAACGGGACCACAATTTCTCCCGTGTCTGATACTGATTAAAACATTCAGCCCAAAAATCCTCAATATCTGGGATATGTCTGTAGGCATGTCCGAGCTTCAAGTGATCTCTAAAAAAACCCATAGGATCATATTGAGGACTAAGAACCTCATAATCAAGTAGCTTGATCTTGTGTGATAAAATGTTGACACACTTCTATGAATCATTCCATCCAAGGTTGCTCAAGAATGAGGCCTCAAATATCGATTCATAGCTCTCTAGTCATGGAGTGCAAAGGTTTGAAATGGAGGCCCTCAGATTGACCTAGTTAGTGTCTATGCAAGTACACCATGAAATGAGAGATTCAAATGCATGAAAATGAGATCTACTCTATATGATTGCAATGCATGAAAGGAAATTAATCTAAATGATAATAATGCATGATTATTCTTTGAAAGGAAATACAAATGCAAGTTCAATCTATGGAAATAAACATGAATCTAATCTACATGAGTAGCTATGAATGCAAGAAGAAGAAGACAAGAAGAGAGAAGTTGCAATATCCAAGCTCAAGTGCTCAAATCCTCCTCCAAAATTGCTCTCCAAATCTGTAGCATAACAATACTATAATTGTGGATGATCTCTAAATGAGAATGAGATATTTCCTTATAAAGAAAAGTGAACGATTGAGATTAAGAGGCAAAAAGAAATGATCAATGGTTGAGATTAAGAGGCAAAAACCCACCACTTAGGAAGATGTCAAGAAAAAGGGATTTTTATTTAATTCTTATTTAATTTATTTCCCTTTTCATCAAATTAAGTGCTTTAAGTGGGGATTTTTATTTATTTAATTAAAAGATGGGTTTTCTTTCAATTAAATAAATTAGAAGAAATTTAATTAATTAAATGGGGGAAATTGAATTTAATTAAATAAGAGGAATTTTATTTAATTAAAAAGGAGAAATTTACTTTAATTAAATAAGATAAATTTTATTCAATTAAAAGGGAGATTAAATCTTTTAATT
>MU225642.1:2237800-2263868 GCA_018584345.1 Thuja plicata
TCTAGGTGACCATTTTAGGGTGCATACATTTGCCCCTCTTTGACTAATGTGTGATCATTCTGGGAACACATGTAGTCAAAGAATGTAGTTGAAGTGTGAGATCATTTTGGGATCACAAAACAACACAAACATGTGATCAATTCAGGAACACATCAGGACAAAAATAAGCACAATTGAAAAAGACAAAGTCAACACCGAAATAAGTAATTGACATGTCAGAGATAAGAATCTCAAGCAAGAATGATATAATTGATAAAACTGAATCAAAGATTGAAGTTTGATAGGTACTGCCCCCTCGTGATCGAAATTGAAATGAGATAGAGGAGAAACAAGAAATTGATAAATTTTGATCAAATCGAACTAAAGATAAGGTTCTTGATGTAAGATGAAAGATATAAAGATCATAAAACCAAGGTAGATCAATAAGCATGAAATATTATGCCCCAAGGTTGAATTAGAAGAAAAGAAGTGGGGTGAAAGCGAATGGAAGATAGAAGTTTGGAAGAAGTGGAAAGAAATGGAGAGAAGAAAGAGAATTTGCCTCAAGAGAGAGAATGCCCCAAAATCAATCAGTAGTTTAAGATAGAAAATTTCAATTGAGATCATGAAAGAAGATAAGGAAATGAAGATCAGAACGTGATCACAGTTGATTACAAGTCCACAAGAAATATGAAGAAAACCCTCTCAAAATCATAATGCAGCCTAAAAATGCAAACTAAGATGAAGTCTAACAATGCAAGCTACATGAAAATGCAAAGGTGTACTTGCAATAGAGAAACTCTAACATAGGACTTTGTGTTCATCATTCATAAGAGAATGTTAAGGAACTTATTTTCATCAGTGGGCCATTATTAATGGACATCGAAAAATCACACAATCATCACTAGTCACAAGTGCAACTATGAAGATATGAATGTGATTTATATCAGATTTGAATGTGGAAAGATTCTAACATAAGCATAAAAGACATAAAGGTCAAGATGACTATGATATTAGCTTACCCAATTTAATATAGAAAAACCATGCTCGCATCAAGGCATAGAGGCCAGGATGACCAGCAAAATGATTGTGCAGAAAATAGTGAAGCATAAAGAAAGAAGTAAATAAAAACATGCCCCATGCCCCAAGTCCTCTAGCTATGCATCACGGAGAGACTTATTAGACAAGGACACTCAATGAAAATCAATAACACTCAGCACACAAAGAAAATATCATGACATAGCTCAAGCATTAAGTGTTGTGTTTAAAAATTTAAGCGTGTTAACTGATACTGAGTTTTGAGGATAAGGATTGAATGCTTGCAAGAAGGTAAGACCACATGACAAAATGGGGTAAGACCAAACTGATAAGTGTTGAAAAACACTTGATATCAGGGGTTGTATTGAAAAATACAATTGAGAGTGGTATTGAAAAATACCGTTTGTGAGATGTCCTAAAGATGAACGCATCCAAGAGACCAAAGCTAACACAGTTATGCCCCTAGACAAAGACAAAGACCAATTCCAGACCAAGGCAATAGGGACAAGGCATGATGGAGAAAGGCTAAGTGTCGAGGACATGCGCTAAGAAATAGGGGTGCAAAGGCCTCAAGTAGTGCCCGTTTCCAGGTTTTCACCACTTGGATTTTATTACAATTTTTTTTTCTTTCATTTTTTTATTTTCTTCTTCTTTTTTTTAGGACTTTTTATAATTTTTTTAAATTTTTGCTACCAAGGCGCCTGTTTCTAGGTTTTCACCAAGGCACTTTTTCTATTTTTTTTTGAATTTTTGAATTTTTGAATTTTTTTTTTCTTTCATATTTTTGGAGATACATCAAAGCGCCTATTGCTAGGTTTTCACTGAGATGATCATTTTTTCAGGACATTTTCTGATTTTTTGAATTTTTAACAATATATCATTTTTTAGGATTTTTTTAGGATCAATAATTATGTACAAAGGATGCCCCAAGACAGAATGGGCATCAAACTCCCAAGCAATATCACATTGGGCAGTCCCAATGTTTAGCAAGGTGGAGGACAAGAGGGATTAGCAAGCTAGTGGAAGAGATGGAAGATATGAGAATGAAGGAGAATGAAGGGAAGAAATCCTCAAGGGCAAACTCCTCAAGAGTACCTAAACTAGGGAAAAAGAAACATCATGTAAAGCACATTTGGAAAAGAATGAAAGACCAACGTAGGATAAGTCACAAAATCATAATGCAATAGCAGGAAAGGATGCAGTCCAAAGGAGTAGACGTGTCAAGAGGCTTCATAACACCGTGTTTTACTTTTTCTTTCTTTTTTTATTAGATCAAGGCCTAAGGGAAAAGAATAGAAATAGGAGAAAATGAATGGATCAAGATAGATATGAAGGCTAAACATGAAAGGAATGAAAGCAAGATCATTGTAAGATAGCTCACAAGATAGCCCAAATGTTCATGTATAGATCAACATTGCCAAGATCAAAGAGATAATATGAAAATGGATGAAAGATGTAGAAGAACTATGCATGATGCCTAATTTATAGGTTTTCATCATGGTACCTATCCAAGGTGCCACAAGGGAGTGGTTTTCACCATAGGACAAGATGATTTCTCTTAAATTTTTTATTTTCTTGAATTTTTGAATTTTTTGAATTTTTGAATTTTTTTTGAATTTTTTGGAAGAAGGAAATTTTTTTAGATAATGCTCCTTGAAAGGATAAGCCATGATATGCCAATGATCCAAAATGATATTCTCAAAGATGCTAATAGGGAAAGGAAGATGAAAGAGAAAAAAATTAATAAATTGATAAAATGATAAAATGGGGCCCAAACTCTATGCGACCATTTTAGGGTGCATATAGATCTTATCCTCAAATATTTTTACCAAATTTTGAGTATCAGATCTGGATGCATAGGAATATGGATCAACAACCATGGGGAAGGAAATTCTAGCGATCTTCTTCACAGTTGAACATAGAGTGTTCACTTCCAATATCTTCCAGAAGAGATCCACCAAGAGCACCTTATCTTCAGGATATCGGGGAAACCTCTTAGGAAATCTGGAGAAGGCTCCTATCTGAAGATAAGAGAAACTCAAGAATTGGATGAAAGAGCATCCATACTGACTGATTTCTGAGATGGCCTCTGGCGAGAATCTTCTTTCTGGGCAACCTTGAAGTTCCCGACATATTCTCATTGTGAATGCATCATTCAGAGTAGTATATTCCTCAAAGCCCTGATGCAATTGTAGATTCAGGTAGAACTCATATATTTTGGTGTTGTTGTCAAAATTTTGGATTGCTGGTAAGCTTGGCCATAGGTGCTGAGTCGCCAGAGCATAGATCAAGTATGAAGACATGTAGAACTATTTGATTCCCTGACAGGAACTCATCCAGGATGCTAGCTTCTCACTTAGGATTTCTGCCAAATCAATGAACATATTTTCTACGCAGATAGCTTGAACAAGGAAGAAATTATGTTCAACGAGATCCAGGATCTTAGGTTTTCTGTCCAATCTGGTCAGTAGGGCCAGAATATCAAAAAATTCCCTCTTTAGAGTTGTTCTGAAGGGAGTCTTTGGCATCTTACTTTTCTTTGATTGAGGGGTCTAGAACTAGGTCTTCTGCATGTCTTCCCTCCTTAGAGTCTTCTTTTCATTGAACATAGACAAAAATGAACCAAATTCGATGTCGCAATACACGTCTTTCACCAAAATGCCAAAAGCGGATTGGATTAGGGTTTTATCAATCATCAACAAAATAGACTGATCCGGGAACAGGATTTGCTTTTTCACCGGGTTATATTTCTCTATACATTCTATGACAAGCTTAAGAGCTTGAACTACCATTGGAAACCCTACAGCTTCTATCAGACCACTGTCCTTGAGCTTCTATGTAATAGGGTGAATTGGATGAGAATTCAATCTTCTGTGCAAATCTCCAAGATCAAAGAATCTTAGAGATGTGTTGGAAACTTATTTCAATTCACTCTCAATACCAATTAATCTGTCATAACCAGAAGCCTTAACTGCCATTTACTATAAAACTGAGAACATGAGTGAAGACAAATGACTTGGTATTCAAATACGGTGAGCAACAAATAATGGTGAATGCTAAAGAAATAGCCGCTAAGATCCAAACATTAGCGCCACACAAATGACATTAAGGTGACCTAACGAATTCAAGGACAGGATTGGAATTTAATTTTGATAATCAAAAGCTATTCAAACTTCTTATTTCAGAGAACATAACGGCCTCAAAATCCTCAAGCTTACACTTAACTTTATGTTCATTTGCCACTTGTTGAAACAAATCCTTAGTCTTGAAGAAAAAGAACATACTTTCCTTCCAATGCCAAAATGAATGAACATTAGACTATTTTTCCTTGTGCGAGAAGAACATAAGAGAATAATTTTCCCGTAAGCCTGTTTCCTTTATTTTGGAAAAGTATCCCGATGGCTTCACCTTTTATCCTTTTCGCAGTTAAACAACTTCTTTTTCATCGGGAGCACTTAACCTCTTATTTGTTCTTTTTACTTTTGTCAGTGTTGCACCTTTGAGACCAACTTTTTCAGATGCTACATGATTACCACTACTACTCCAAAACTTGATATCTCCGAGAGTTGAAAAACTCTTTTTATGAACAAAAGCTTTATCAATCACTTATGTAAATCACATCTTTACCTTTTTGAAAACACATTGAGCATTACAGATCTCAGGGTGACTACTTCTCATTCGGAAGATGCTATAACACTCCTTTCCTAATATACCTAAATCACCTAAACATCAAATGAAGCAGAAAGATTGAAAACCCGCTAGGCTCAAATAGGCAAGGAAAATAATTTATCTGATAAGCACATTAGGGGAAGGTTTCAAGATAAATGAGAAGTAGGTCACCGAAGAACAATTTTTACCCCCTAGGACCTAACAAACCTAGACTAAAATTTGGCAACAGCTGGCTCCGACTGGGGACTTAGATATGCCAATGTCTAAGAAGGGACCTAGAGTCTCTGGTTTCGCACAATAAAATCAGCAGGAAAAACAACGGGAAGACTAAACTAAAACGCACCACAGGAAAGGAAACTAAACTAAACTAGACTAGGAAAGTAGGAGAAATGCAAAGAAAACCTACCTACACTAACACTAACCTGTAGGGGTTGCCTTCTTTCACTTGAGTATTTGGTAGAGCTTCAGATCCTGGCCATTATAGGAGAATGGAAGATTCTCTCCATAAGGATATGATAGAATAAAGGAATTATTCTGGTTCACTTGTACAATCTTGAATGGTCCTTTCCAAAGCAAGTTGAACTTATGATGCTTTCCTTTAGACTCACACCTTTTATCCCACAATAGGACCAAGTCACCTTGCATAAAATTTCTTGGTCTGGACTTCTTGTCAAAGAATTTTTTCACTCTCTTCTGATGATTAGTGATATGGTCAACAAGATTTTCCCATTCTTCTTCCAAATTGGTCAGATACATGATTTGTTTCTCCAAACCATTTTGGAAAACTGGATCTTCAATTAACTACTGCAACCTACAAATGGATAAATCCAGCGGAAGTGGGAGACTAGGTTCAATTCCGTAAAACAACTCAAAAGGAGATATCCTGATAGCTCACTTAGGTGTTATCCTATCCACCCATAGAGCTTTGTGTAATTTGTTGTGCCAGTCCTTTTGACTCTCTGAAACTAGTTTCTTCATTATGTTAATCAGGTTCTTGTTTCTTGACTCAGCCTTACCATTTCCCTGAGGGAAATAATAAGATGAGTGACTAAGATGGATACTTTTGTTGTAGAAAAACTCTATAACCTCTAAAGAAGAGAAATATGTGGAATTTTCCATCACTAGCTTCATCAGCACTCTAAATCTTACCAAGATATTCTCCTTGATAAATTCATAGACCACCTCAAATGTAGTTTTCTTGGTAGGCTTAGCCTCAACCCACTTGGTAAAGTAATCTATGGTAGTTATGACATATAGGTGACCTATAGAAGAGGGAGGATTTATCAAACCAATGAAATCAAGCCCCCATTGCCTAAAGGGACCCTCTACTACAACCGGCTTCAATGGAAGAGCAGCCAACTAAGGCTTACTGGAAAACATTCGACACTTATCACACTTGGCCACCCAATTGTAGGAATCTTTAAACATGTCAGGATAGTAGTAACACTAACTCAAGATTTTATATGCAGTGACTATGGACAAGAAGTGTCCATCACATGCTTCATTGTGGAATGCCTGGAGAAATCTCTGTTGTTGTGGCCTATCCACACACCTTAAGAAAGTTCCATCTATTGCCCTCTTATATAATTGGTCATCATAAATGACATACTTGGATACCTTGGTCTTCAAATATCTTCTCTGTTTGTATGTCAATCCTTCCGGGAAATCTCCATAAGTAAGGAAATAGGTGATGTTGGAAAACTAGGGATCAAGAAAAATAACCATTAACACCTTCGGAGAATCCTCCTCTTTAGCTGCTTCCTGATTTTCAACCATTATTTTACACAAGCCGTTTCCTCTAACTAGCTTTGTTGGCTTGAGTTAAATATCATAATCCTGTACCTTCACTATCCATGCACCTCTAGTATTACATCCTATTTATTGTTGTGTCAAAATGCTCTTAACAACAGAATCAGGAATATAAATAACAGAATGGGAATGTAATACATAGAATCTAAAATTCTTCAGTGCCCTTACCATCGCATATGCATGCTTCTCTATTTGATAATATCTCAATTCATGATCCTTGAGCAGAGTACTCATGAATGCAATAGGCACCTAAATTCCTTCATTGTTCTCTTACATCAGGATAACAGACAATGTATGGGCTGATGCGTAGCAGTATAATATGAACTCCTTGGTATAATCTAGATGCACCAACACAGGTGCTTTGGCTATAGCATGCTTGATTAAATCAAAGGCCTTCTTCCCAGAGTCATTCCACTTGAAAATTTGACTACCCTTCATCATATCAATTATGCATTTCATAATCTCAAAAAAATTAGGAACGAAGCGCTTGAGAAAATTTACCTACCCAAAAAATGATCTTGTTCCAGATTTGCTTGCCAGCAGGTTCAATTGCTGGATGGCCTTTACACGTTCAGGGTCAATTCAGATTCCTTCATGGGAAAAAATATGACTGATCAGTCTACCTTCGGTGACACAGAATACAAAATTCTTGGGATTAAGAGAGATGCCATGCTCTCTGCATCTCTTTAGCACTTTCTCAAGATCTCTCAAATGATCTTCTCTCTTCTTAGAGAAGATTGTTAAATCATCCAAGTATATAACTATTATTCTATCCTGGAGGTCTACAAATGAATAATTCATTTCCCTTTTGAAGGTAGCTCCAGCTTTGATATGCCTAAAGGCATTCTATTGTAAGCAAACGTTCCCCAAGGAGTGGTGAACATTGTCTTATACTTATCTTCCGGGTCCACCTCAATCTGGTTGAAACCTGAGAAACTGTCCAACATGGAAATAATTTCAGATCTAGCTACTATTTGAAGTATATGATCCATGTTGGGAAAGGTGTAATTATCCTTCAAAGAAGCCTAGTTCAGACTCCAGAAATCTACACAAATTCTCATTTCTCTGTTCTTCTTTTGGACGGGCACGATGTTGGCTATACATGTAGAGTGATGTCTGGGATAGATAATATTTTCCTCCAACATCTTGTGAACTTCTCTGAAAATGACATCTAAAACCTTAGGATTGTAGTTTTGTTGCTTCTACCAGAAAGGGACAACTTCAGGTTTGAGAGGAATCGTGTGCTTGAAGTCTCCATTCCAGAAAGTTTTGAGGTCTTCATGGCCCCAAGAAAACACATCCTTATATTCAGAGAGTAGGTGTTTATCCTTTTCTCTTTCCTTTTTTGTGCAAAAAATACCAATATTTATCATCTTAGGTTTATATTCAGTGCCTATGTTCATTCCCTCGAAATCCCTTGAGGTACCACCTTTCCTATCTCTTTCTTTTCTAATATATGCATCATGTTTATCAAAGAGTTTTTCAAGGGAGATTAGGTGTCAAGGAATTTTGTTACCTTTTAACTGTTCTTCTCCAAGATCCAATTCCTTCTTACTATCTGGAGAAAAATCCTTGTAGGTATTAGAACTTCTTTCAAAGTATTGATCACTAAACTGATCCGATCCTTCCATGAAAGCTTGTATCTGCTTGTCACTAATGAAGAATTGCTAGATTTCCACATTATCTGGAACATTCAGCCTGAAGAGAACTTCAACTTTGTATTAATTATCTCCTATTTTTGGATGCATGAGGAGAAGTGAAGCTGAGGTGGCCAACAAATTTTCTCTTGTGTTCTATTCCCTTGGAATAACCTAGATTGAAAAGGAAGAAAAGTTCTCTATCTCATCCTAGAATCTATTCCTATAACTGTGCAGTCTCACATTTTTCACTACATACTGTGCTCAAACTTGCTTCACTATCAACTCTGCATCACCAAGTGATTTAAGGATTTTCACCCCTCTTTTCTTCATAGCATCAATGCCTAGAAATAGAGCCTCATATTCTACCATGTTATTAGTGTTCTTAAACTACAATTTATAAGAAAGTTGTACTATGTCTCCTTCCAGGGGAATAAGAAATACGCCAGCTCCTGATCCTATGGTAGCACAACTACCGTCGAACTCCAAGGTCTAGATATCCTAATTGTTTGTATTTTTTGGTATTTCATCTTGATGATTGAAATTTGAAAACAACATATAATTGTCGAATTCCATCTCCTGGTAGAGGATTTATGCCTTAGGGTCATCAGACTTAATTACTATGAATTTGGCCTTTTCCTTAGGCTCCAACTTTATCTTCTTAGTACCCACTAGGGTTATAGCATGGGACCAGTCCATCTTGATTTCTCCACCTATGTCTCTGCAAAAGCTTCTACTTAGAAGCATACCGTAGCTAGCCAGAATATCGGCTACCAGAATGGTCAACTTCATTCTCTTTGCAAGGTGTGTGGCCAATGCAACTTGTTCATCCTTTACCTGTCCTAGGAGGGGAACCTATGTAGCATCCATTTAATAATAGTGGCCAAAGGTTTTGGTAAGGTTCAATCCAAGAGCCTTAGCAATAGAGGCGGGCAGAACATTATCAGAGGCTCTGGAGTCAATAATACAGTTGCTTAGTTTATGACCATTTACAAATAGGGAGACATAGAATGGGTCAAGTTTCTGGCCAGGAGCAGTGGCTAAGATAGAAGAATATTCTTCTTGAAAGAGAAAGGGAAGGATGAGTTCTTCATCATTTAAAGGGCCACTATCAAGAGATTCATCACTAACAGTAGAATTTATATTAGGTTGCATTCTCGAATTAGCATCACTTTCACAGTAATCTACAAGCTTCTGAAGTTTAGTAGGATGAGTTTTTAAATATTCTAAGGGAGACACTTGGATTCTAGCATCCTTATAGTATTGAATTATATCAAAGGAAGACAAAGACTTACCATTGGTTTCAGACTTTGAGTGATCCTTCTTCCAAGATGAAGAAGTAGAAGATCCGGGTGTACCAGCCAAAGGACCAGTTGCAATATTCCAGGAAGAAAAAGAGTTTCCTGGATTTTTGTCTCTCTGAATTCTTGTTTCCACTACCATTTGAGTTCTATCCATGGTGGAAAAGCAATCACCTCCGACTTTAGAATCAGATTCATACTCCAAAAAAAATTTACCGGAGTCACCATGAGGAGCAGAAACTTCTTCACTTTTGAGATATTCAATAGTCAGCTCCTTGCTTGAAGCTAGCTGCATGTATCTATTCATCTCTAGATAGCTATCACCATCATGGTCATCTTTCAGATGAAAAATGCACATATTATGCTTTTTAGCTACCTTAATGGCGAGATTTTGCTGAGCAGGTGGCAACTACAGTTGTTTACCCTCATGTTGTTTTTTGGGAATATCCTGGTAAGGCTACTGAAAGGATGGGGTAGACTTTCCCATTTTCCTCTTAAGGGAAATCATCTCATTAGACAACTTCTAAAGCATTGCCTCAGTATTTACAGTTGCACTAGAAGTAGAGCTTGTGGATGCACTACTCTGCACTTCTCGCTTCCATTTCCCGACAGCTATGATGTCATCTTCTAGCTCAATTTCTAGAGTATGAGCAGCTTGGAGATTAGCCACATGCACTCATATGATTTGTAAACTTATATCAGGAGGCATGGAACTGATAAAGAACATCTTCTGGTTGTCAGCTGTAGGCCTGCTAGTAGCGGGGATCCTATTAGCCAGCTTTTTAAACCTTGCAATAAAGTCCTTCATAGGAACACTAGGTTCTTTCTTTATTTGTGTGAGCTGAGTCAGAAGTGTGTGCTCATCTTCTGTACTTTTATAGTGAGTTTCAAAGTGGTTCTTCATATCATTCCAACTAGTTATGCATCCCATAGGGAGATGTTGAAACTAGTCAGTAGCATTTTCTATTAAAGTCTCTACAAACATTCTCACTGCCATGTCTCATGCTGAGGGTTTACAATTCTGCATGCGATGAAGAAGGCTGCAATATTCTCATCAACAGATACTCTCCCATCTCCATTGAACTTTGGAAAGTTCTTTTGGGAAGCTCGAGGTAAGTCATTATTAGCTCCTAGCTAAAGAGGCCCAATAACGTTACCCCAAGGGACAACCATTGAAACAGGGAGAGTTACTGGCATAGCCTGAAAATGGATGTTGGTAGGAGAAGCTACTCCATGAAGAGTAAGGGTGTTACACAGTAATGGGGTAGTATTTTGGATGACAAGAGGTATAGAAGAATGGCTACGAATTTGGGAAACAGGGCGTGGCGGTGGAAAAAGAGCACCACAGATACCTAGAAAGATAGGAACCTGGGTGTTGGTTCTTCCTCTTCTAAGAGGGTCTTCTAACAAAGGAAACTTAGTCTTCTGCAATTCTTTAAACATAGGATCTTTATATCCTTCTCTTTGGACACTTTGGGTATACTTGGGATCCAGAGCTACTGAGCTTGATTACTATGGCTGCGCAACTCTCAATCCTTTTTTTTTAACACTCGCTCCCAATATTCAACATTGGCTTCTTCTCTTTCTAGCACAAGGATAATTATTCTGTATTGGTCAAGGGATTTTTAGCTTTTCTAGGAAAGGATATTCAACTGGTTTATAATGTCATCTTTCTCATCCTGGATGTGAAGATTAGGTTTCTCTAGTGGGACTTGTCCTTCTTGAGGCAACACCATTTCTCCTTAAGAGTGATATGCATAATGTAGCATTTGGAATGCCAAACAGATAAGTTCTAAGTCACTTAGTAGCACCACAAATAGACTTACTAAGCAAGCTTAGGAAAATTAGGAGTTCTCCCTAGTAGATCTGCAAAAAACTGTTGGTTTACAGTTTTTCTACTTTAAATTTGATTTATATAATGACTCTTGAAAACACCCAAAGCTGGCTTTCATAGAACAAAAAGTAACCACAGACCGGGTCAATGGCAAAAATCTATCAATGACCCCTGAATTGAAAGGTACATTATCCCTTATGTGAAAGATATGCATTGAATTTTGTCTTTCTATTTTTAGGGGTATGCTCTTAACCGGAGAGCAGAACAGGTTTAACCAAGTTGCTCAATGCTTGAAACAACTCAGGAAATAAATGGGGACTTACTCAATGACATGCAATCTAAAATGTAAACTGTTATGCAATGCGGGATGAATGCAAACTACTATCTACCAGCAGAGATGAAGAAAGAAGGTGTAACAATACAATTCCTAGATTATTAAGATTGTGAAACTTTGACAATACCAAGGTTATCTTAATCTCATTCTCTATTAACCTTCTTCCCAAACCCTTATGCAAGAATTAATCTATTGAACTAAGATGTGCAATGAGAAGGAATCTAAGTGCTTATACTGAAGACAGTAAACATGCAATCCCCTGAATGAAAATAAAAAAACCCGGTTCATTACTATAATTCAATTTCGAGTATTAGCATCCTCATTCAAAACATCACACAACTAACTAAGATGAACAACAAAAATCACTTCAAACTCAGAGTCGCACATAGTAGTCCCATCTATAGGGGTTCGCCCAAAGTAATTTTTGGCGATCTCATTTACTTTACAAAAATTTACATATATAGGTCTTTTAAAAAATGACCCATTATAATAATGATTGCCTCTTTACAATATTCCAAGAGGAACATTCTAATAATAAACCTGGTCGGGTACAAAAAATGACAAAGCTGACAAAATGCCCAAAATAGCTACAATATACAAAAATTGGGAAGACAACACAGGTCAACAGATTCTATGCCTTCTTCTGTGTAATGAATTTTCCTCTGTAAGCCTTCATTTCATCTATTACCTTGCCCAATTCCTGAGCATTTGGAATGATTATATTGTCAGCTCGGATCATCCAAAAATCATGCATCTCTGTTAGTTCATCCAACCTGGCAATCCGAGATTGGAGCTTCTCCGATTCCTTTTTGATCACTACATCTATCGCGAAGAGCTCACTGATCCTTGACACTTGGAAGCTAGCCAGATCTACAATCTCATCTATGAAAGAAAGAAACTTAGCTTTCATTTTCTCTGTATTCACCAACTTGTCACTTTCTGAAACTTGAGATTCCGTGTGCAAAAATTTCAAAAAATCAAAAAGTTTGTCCATCTCCTTTTGCACTAACTCAATCATAGTCTTGAGTTCATTTGCTGATTTGCTTGAGTTCTCAATCATGAACTCTAGAGACTGCCTCCAATGAAACAATGGCTCCTATTTGGTCTTAAGGATTCCATTGGAGATTGCAACGCTAGTCTTCATATCAATCACCTCCTACAAGGTGGCTAGTTGCTCTGTCAATCTAGTGGATGCATTATAAATGGTCTCCTAATGCTTTGATGTTGTATCCTTCAACTTGACTACATCAAGTAGAAGGTTCCCCAAATTATTGATGACAATGGGGCCCTGAACCTTCATTGTCTCTATCCATGCTTTGCCAATTTTCCCAAATTCTCTCTCTTGCTACAGCTTCAGTAGCAAGTTCTTATTTTCTTCTGCATTGGGGTCAAATTGAGAAGATGAAGTACTGCCAAGAGTAGATTTAATATTCTCAACTAGCTCCTTATTTGCAGACTTGAGGAATTCCTTATCTTCTTGGAGTTCTTCTAACCTGTCCTCAATCCGCTCATTGGTGGTTTTCTAGATGTTCAACATTGAGTCATGCACCAGCACTCCTAGGTCCACATTTTTTATCTAGAAACCTTGAGCTGAAAGTTCATGAAAATTTCCTTCTTTCTGTAGCTCTTCTATTTCCATTAACATATTCCTAGTTGTGGAATTACAGGAAAGGGCCGCCATGGACTTTTGGTTCTTTGTCTTCTTCACCGGTGGCTGAGATGAGGTTTCCTTAAGGATAAGGTCCTTTGAAGAAATGGCTTCCTCATGTCATTTCTTCTTTTTCTCAATGGTTTCTTCCAACCATGAGTCTACAGATAACACCTTTATTGTAGAATGAAGAGTAGTAGGATCAAAGAGCTTCAAGGCCACTGGAGGAGTCTACTTTTATTGAGGTGGAATAGGGAAGGAGGCAACCTTAGTCACCAAAAGGGCTAGAGTTTTTATCGACTAAGAGGAGTCCTGACCATCCATGGGGTTTATGTTATCCAAAGTGATGACTGGAATTGGTGAGGGAGGCTTGGTCACAGATACCTCTTGTTCTTTCTTTTTTTTCATTTCCTTATCTTCTATGTTTCCAATGTTTAGGAGCGAACCATCTTCACAGGTCAAAGTGACAGGGACATTCTTTTCTGGAGGCTGGTCACCTCCTTGCCCAACAGATTGTGCCGCACCTACTGAAACTAATAGCACCACAGAAGAAGTAACTGCTGAAGTTGATTGCTCAGCACCTAAAGTTGTTCCTCCGAATGAACCTATGCTAGAAGTTCTTTTCTACTGCACTCTGGTCCATTCCACCTACTTGTCAGTTCTCTTTTTAATGCCTCTCATGAGAAGCTCCAATGAATCAACCACAGGACCAGTTGGTGGAGAGGAAGAAATGGGCAACACCTTGATCTAGTCGTAAGATGAAGGATGCATGAAGAGGTAGTAATCTACAAGATTAGATACATCAAAAACATTATTATAAATTTTAATTTCATCCAAAGTTAAATGGGACCACAATTTCTCCTGTGTTTGATAGTAATTAAAACATTCATCCCAGAAATCCTTAATATCTAGAACATGTCTGTAGGCATATCCGAGCTTCAAGTGATCTCTAACAAAACCCATAGGATCATATTGAGGCCTAAGAACCTCATAATCAAGTAGCTTGATCTTATCCTCAAATATTTTTAACAAATTATGGGCATCAGATCTAGATGCACAGGAATATGGACCAACAACCACGGGTAAGGAAATTCTGATGATCTTCATCACAGTTGAACTTAGAGTGTTCACTTCCAATATCTGCTGGTAGAGCTCCACCAAGACCACCTTATCTTTAGGATACTAGGGCAACCTCTTAGAAAATCTAGAGAAGGCTCCTATCCAAAGATAAGAGAAACTTAGGAATTGGATGAAAGAGCATCCATACTAACTGATTACCGAGAAGGCCTCTGGCAAGAATCTTCTTTCTAGGCAACCTTGAAGTTCCTGACATATTCTCATTGTGAATGCATCATTCACAGTAGTATATTCCTCAAAGCTTTGATGCAATTGTAGATTCGGGTAGAACTCATATATTTTGGTGTTGTCAAAATTCTGGATTGCTGGTAAGTTGGGCCATAGGTACTGAATCACTAGAGCATAGATCAAGTATGAAAACATGTAGAACTATTTGAATCCCTAATAGGAACTCATCTAGGATGGTAGCTTCTCACACATGATTTCTTCCCAGTCAATGAACATATTTTCTGCACAAACAACTTGAACAAGGAAGAAATTATGGTCAACGAGATCCAGGATCTCGGGTTTTCCATCCAATCTGGTCAGCAGGGCTAGAATATCAACAATTTCCCTCTTTAGAGTTGTTTTGAAGAGATTCTTCGACATCTTACTTTTCTTTGATCGAGGGGTCTGGAACCAGGTCTTCTACATGTCTTCCCTCCTTAGAGTATTCTTTTCATTGAACATAGACGTAGATGAACCAAAGTTGATGTTGCAATACACGTCTTTCGCTGGAATGTCGAAAGAAAATTGGATTAGGGTTTTATCAATCATCAGCAAAATAGACTGATCTGAGAACAAGATTTTCTTTGTCACCGGGTTGTATTTCTCTATACATTCTCTGATGAGCTTAGGAGCTTGAACTACCATTGGAAACCTTGTAGCTTCTATCAGACCGCTGTCCTTGAGCTTCTGTGTAATAGGGTGAATTGGATGAGAATTCAATCTTCTATGCAAGTTTCCAAGATCAAAGAATCTTAGAGATGTGTCAAAAAATTCTTTCAATTCACTCTCAATACCAATTAATATATCATAACCAGAAGCCTTAACTGTCATTTACTATAAAAATGAGAACATGAGTGAAGACAAATGGCTTGCTATACAAATATGGTGAGAAGAAAATAATGATGAATGCTGAAGAAATAGCCACTAAGATCTAAACATTGGTGCCACACAAATGACATCAAGGTGACCTAACAGATGCAATGACAATATTAGCATTTAATTTTGATAATCAACGGCTATTCAAACTTCCCGTTTTGGAGAACATAACGGCCTCAAAATCCTTAAGCTTACACTTAAATTTATGTTCATTAGCCACTTGCTAAAACAAATCCTTAGTCTTGCGGAAAAAGAACATAATTTCCTTTTGATGCCAAAATGAATGAAAATTAGACCATTTTTCCTTGTGTGAGAAAAGAACATAAGAGAATACTTTTCCTGTAAGCCTGTTTCCTTTATTTCAAAAAAGTATCCCGATGGCTTCACCTTTTATCCTTTTCGCACTTAAACAAATTCTTTTCCATCGGGAGCACTTAACCTCTTATTTTCTCTTTTCACTTGTGTCGGGGTTGCACCTTTGAGACCAACTTTTCTGGACGCTACATGATTACCGCCACTACTCCACAACTTGATATCTCTGAGAGTTGAAAAACTCTTTTTACGAACAAAAGCTTTATCAATCACTTATGTAAATCACATATTTACCTTTCAAAAAAACACATTAAGCATTACAGATCTGAGGGTGACTACTTCTCATTTAGAAGATGCTATGACACTCCTTTCCCGATATACCTAAATCACCTAAACACTAGATGAAGCAGAAAGATTGAAAACCCGCTAGGCTCAAATAGGCAAGGAAAATAATTTATTTGATAATCACATTAGGGGATGGTTTCAAGATGTATGAGAAGTAGGTCACCAATGAACAATTTTTACCCCCTAGGACCTAATGACCCTAGAATAAAATTTGGAAACAACAACCTACTCATAATAGAATTTAAAGATTTAGAGAGAGGAGTAAATGTACGATTCATACAAAAAGCAGTGGATTCAAAAGTGGCATTGTTGGATGCAACAACAACTTGATCAGCAACTGCATTCATCTATTTATTAATCTTGACATAGTTGTTAGGTTTCTAAAACTTATTAGGATTAGGAGCAACGTCACTCTTATTAACTGGAACAGAAGCCATTAGAGTGTTGCTCTCAAATTGACTCACATGTAATTGATAATGATGAAGTGCTGCACAAAGTTTTTGAAAAGAGGTAAATTTAGTAAGAAAAATCTTCTCTCTAATATCCTTTTGTAAATTTGAAATAAACATGTGCTAAATATCAATATCAGGAATAGGGTAATAAATCTGAGCATACAAATGCTTAAATCTACCAATAAAATCAGTCAATTTTTCCTTAGTATTTTGTTTACAATGCATTAAATCAGTTAAGGAAACTTGCGGACCAATGTTATTTTAAAATTACTGGATGAAGGTATTAGCAATTTTAGGAAAAGAATCAATAGAATAAGGAGGTAAAGAACAATACCACTGCAAGTCCTTATCACAAAAATTTCTAGAAAACAACTTAGCTAAAATCCTATGGTCATGAGCATAATCACTACAAAGGATTTGAAATATTTTAACACGAGTAATAGGATCTCCTTTACCATTTTAAATCTCAAGATGAGGCATATTGTCTTGCTGAGGGATAGTAGCACGAATAATGTCTAAGGATAAAGGACTAGCCATGTCACATGCAGGAATGCTAAACTTGGACTGGGTTAAAGATGCAAGTTGTTGTTGTAAAGATGACACAGTTTGAACCAAACTAATAAATGTGGAATCATTAAAAGAAATAAGTGGCATAGAAATATTAGGAACACTAGGAAAAGTGTAGGAAGTGGCAGGAGTGGAAGACACAACCGGTGGAACACTTGGAACCACAGTTGGAAGGGGATTGGAATAAGTAAAAGGCACACTATGATATGAAGGTTGTGAGGTAGGTAGAGATACTGGTGGAACACTCACGTGAATAGATGAAATTGGAAGAGATGTAGTCATTAAAGGAGGAGTGTAAGTAGGAATTATAGGTAAAGTAATGGAAGAAGGTCCCTCACTAGTGACAACAGGAGTGAATCCTAGATCTTGAGCCTCTTGAGCTAAAGGTTTAACATTCAAATGCACAAGATGAGTGATACCATGCAAGAGATTAACACCTTGATCACTATCATGAAGGAATTTCTTAAGAGCCCCTATAGCTTGGATGGAATCTTGATTATGGTTCTCTTGACTAATCAAATTTCCCATTTTATTAAGTTTTGTTGAAAGTTTTTGTACTTGTTCAAGAGGAACTCTTAAAGCATCATCCTCATCATGAGATGAGTGAGAAGAGTTATGCTCCATAGAAGGATTGGAATCATGAGTGGTCAAATTTTCATCTGGGATCCTAAGAAAAGGAGAGGAAGACTCAAGATCAAAGGAACCCATAAGTCTACAACTTCTTCTAACCGGGATACTATAAGTAGGACTAGAAGTGGTAAAGCTCATACACCAATGCAATGCAAATGAACTAATTTAGGAAACACAAGATTTTGATTTTAATTTTTGAAATGTAAATGCAAGAACATAAAAGAAAGCTAATCTAATATGCATGCAAGATCTAACATAAAAATTTAAATCTAACACCAAAAAAGAAAGAGTTGTTTATTGCGAGTTCACCAAAATGTAACATAAGAAATAGGAATGTTACATAAATGTAAGGTATGAAATGGATGTTACATTTGAAATTAGAATGTTTATTGGAATGTAAGGGGTAAATATGTAATATGTAAGATATTGGTGGGGAAGATAAGATGTTCCTTTTAACCTCAAATACACAAAGGAAGGATCCAAATTGATTAACCCTAAAGGAAGGATCAATGCATAAATGAATCAATCGAATGGAAATGCGAGTAAAGAGGAAGACCTTATATTCCATTTTATAGAAAAGGATGTGTGATAGAATTAGAAATATTAATAAATTTAATTTGAAATGAATAGGAGAAAATTACTAACCTTAAAATGTCATAGATCTGAAGAATGCTATTTTTGGGGATCTGCACTAAGTTTCTAAAAAATCTGCAACCGGATTTAGAACAGAAACTCAGAGATGAACAAAACTCAAAAATGTTTTTTTCGATCTGGCAAAGTTCCAAGTTTGACCCTCAAGTTAATGTCACCTTTGACCTAGAATGTCTGATTCCAACCTAGGGAAGAATTTTCCTATGATTTTGTTCTAAAATATCTGACATAAAATTTATTTTTGGATCCTGATAGTTTGTCGAAAAGGTATCTGAATCATCACTCCAACTCGCTGTTCTGAACCTGTCCGTACAAGAAAAATGATTTTTTTGTTGGGGGTATGGGTTTACCTTGGTCAAACCCCAGTTTTGGAATTAACCTCAAAGTATAATTGAAATTGCATAAGTAAAACAAATTAAATGAACAAATTCACCTTGCTTTTATGGAAAACCTTGTGGAGGATTCGAATCCATGTATCCACAAGTATGTATGCACCAAATGGATGTAGAATGTAGAATATAGAATGTAGGATGTCTCAAATCAATTTCTTCTAGATCTTCAACATCAATCTTGAATGGATCTTGGAATAGGAAGAGGCTTGGAGGAATATGAATGGAGAAATCTTCAACAAGAGGGCTCCATAGAGCTTGAATCCTTCAATGGCTACCAATGCATCTCCTTGATGAATTGAGTGCTTGAGAAGTGCTTGAATGCTTAGATCCTTGAAATTAGATGAATGCTTCAATATATATTTAACTTGCTTCAAATTTTGCTTCTTCACTCTTAGATTTCACTTCTTAAGTTTTAGATGGTTGATAATCATGGTTAGAGAAAATGAGAGAAGAAAGCCTCCTTATATATGAATCTAGGGAAAAATATTCTAGAGAGGCCTACATAGGAGAATTAAATTCCAATTAGACCTATAACCCTAGAAGAGGACCTATATTAAATATAATTTTAAGAATTGTTTCTCCGAAGACCGAAACAACCGACTCGGAAACGGGAATTAATTCTTTCTGAAGCCCGACATCTGAAAATGTCAGAAAATTGAAATATGGACCTTGGGTCAGAAAAAGGTCGACCTTGACCCAAAAAGGTCAATTTTGACCCTGAGGTCAAAAATCCCAGTTTGCAGTTTAGGGTATCAGAAACAGGCTGGAGAAAAGTGGGAAATGGGGCAGAACAGGGGAAAAAGCCATATCCAAGTCAGAGACCCATTCAAGGCGCTTGACATGACCCAAAACCACTTACTCGGAAGGCTAAACCAGTCTACAATGGAATTTCTTCCATTTTACAACTATACAGTATCAAGTGGGAATGTGTCCTTGCACAACTTGAATTGCATATCCAACCATCGAGCTCTACGTGTATGCCTTGCATACTCATTCACAATCTTGTCACAAAAAATATTCATGAAATGATACACTAGAATCTTTTTTATTACTAAATCACATCTTTTAGCCTCCTTTCCATCTTTTAGAGCATATGCGTCTATCTTATATTTTCCAAAATCTACTTTTTCATTCCCAATTGCATGTGTACTCTCCATATGTTGACAAATCGGCAAATGTTGCAAACCACCACAATCTATGCATGTACCATTCAAGCATGTGAGCTTGTAAAATTATTGACCATCCACTCTTTCACATAAAATTATAGTAATTAATTCCCTTGAAGATGTAGGTGGTTATTTATGTTACAATCCTACAAAACATTGTTAGAATGCAAATCTACATATATATGCTTATAAAAATCAAAATGGTTAGAAAATTCAATATATACCCTACAATAACAAGTTGTGCATGTGTGATTTTTCTTCACATAAAAAGGTTTAGCCATTTCAAAATATCTTTGACTAATTTTAAATTGAGGATACATATGTATAAATTTTGCAAAGAATTATGTCTGAGTTGAATCCAAAAAATGTTTCGAATGTGGAATGTGGATTTGACTACCAATCTTCCTTACAAAATCTCATTGATTGGGAGATACTCATGTGTTATTCTTCCAAAATTCTTCAATAATGGATTTTAAAGCTTCAACAATTGATTTATCCTTCCATGGTAGTCTACTAGAAAATGCCCATAACTCATTGTTGTTTGGATCTTCCACTCTTTTAATGTTAGTAATGGTTAAACTGAAACAATATGATTTATTCACATATACAACTATACTTGTAGATTTTTAGATCTATTGTAATCTCACAAACTATTCTGATCAATATAACCCTGTTATACCTTTGATCCACTTTGATTCTTCTCGGTGATGTTGTGCTCTGTTGCTTGGTGTCTGCAGAATTCTTTAGCTCTTTCCTCGGCTTGTTGATCAGTAGTGTATGAAGTTTCTCTTCAACATCCTCTTATTCATTCTTTCACCCACACCAATTTGTAATGAATTGAGTTGTCTCTTAAATAGACATGATATCATCATTGTTAGATTCTTGATCTTCTTGATCTTGGCATGTTCCACAATTCTCGCCAATCAGATTTAAAGAAAAACTCCTATTTTATCTCGCTAAGATCTTTTTGCCAACTGGAGAAATCAGCTTTAAATCAATTACTTACCTTTGATTTATCTTTTTGATGAAAACAATGATAACTACCAATTAACTCTATATTTATCCCTGCTAGCTAGATATTTTGTCATTTGTGAAGTCAATTTAATTTTGTTTTAACTCTCTGATAGCGTCGGTCAACACTCCAGTTCTCCTCAGGCTTCTCCATTGGTTTACACTATGTTTCTGGCCATCGGGTTTTCTTGTGATTATGCTCGTCGGTAATGCTCCTCAGTTTTCTTGCTTGGGCATCACTGTGACTTGACTATTAGTGATCTCTATCCATCGGGTTCCACTGACCATTGGTGTTTGTAGTCACAATGTGAATGGTTGTCTTTTATGCATTACAGAAATCATAAAATTTATCTCTCTAATCCTTTGAAGTCTTTGAAACTTTGATTATAACTGATTAGATTATATCAAGTTGACATCAATGACAATACAATCCATTAACTGATTTAATGTCTTTCATTATCCTTCTTCATTTTGGTGATCAACTTAACATCTTCAAATATTTAATCAGTTACATGTCATCAATCTTTCCCTTTGGCATTGATGACAACATACTACATTATCATACTATACTATCACTAATACAGAATGAAATATATAGTTTCATTAAGCTTTTATAATGTAACTATTACAAATGGCTGGCTCTCGGTAAGCTCAAAATTAGCTTAGATTTGTTTCTTGCAGAGTGGTTGTCTTCAATCTTTAATCCCTACACTAGATAGATGTATAATCTGATATCTCTGGTCTGATATGTGCTCTGCCTTGACTGTTCCTCTTTTTGATGATCTCTTTTTCCTTTTACAACAATATTTCTCTTGTATGAACTCTCTCCCTTTGTTACTTCTATCCCTTAGATGGATATTTCATATGTAATCAATTTCTCTCCCTTAGAATATTGATTAACTCTTCCTTTTTTATTCTCAGGAACTTCTGTTTATGGATAATGATATAATCTCTCCTTTTATCATATCTCTCCTTTTATGTGATATGTAGATCATCTCTCCCTTTGTATGATAAAGCAAATCTCTCCCTGATGATAATTCTCCCTTTTGTATGATAATGATATATTTCTCTCCCTTTGACAATAATGCCAAACAGAAATACTTCTCCTTATTTTACCATCTATATCATCTTCCATCCCTTTGCATAATATACTTCTTGAATTTCCCTACCCATCAACAGTATAATGTCTATTTTTTGGTTTAGATATGTACCTTACATTGTATAGATGTATCTATTGTTGTTCATCTTAGTTTTTGCATCAACATGACTGATCTTCAGATGTGGTATAGGCTGATGCAACCTCCTAGTTAGATTACTGACTGATAGACAAGGGTTGAACCCCTAGTCTCTGTCTCAGATACTCAAAAGTATCCTTCGGTAATGGCTTGGTGAATATATCAGCTAATTGTTCCCTTGATTGAACATATTCTAGTGTTACTTATTTTGCTTGCACTTGTTCTCTCAGATAGTGATACTTGATAGAAATATGCTTAGTCTTAGCATGCATGAATAGATTCTTAGAAATGTTTATTGTACTGGTATTAACACAATAGATAATTATTGGTTCAAGGATCTTCATATGCATACCTTCCATTAATTGTTTGATCCATGCAATATTTGAGCAATTTGTAGTAGCCACATACTCTGCATCTGCAGTAGACTAAGAGATGCATCCTTGCTTCTTGCTTATCCATGTGACAAGTCTGTCACCCATAAAGAATGCTCCTCCAGTTGTGCTCTTTTGGTCATCAATGTTTCCATCCCAATCAACATCTGTATAAACTTGTAGCTAAAATTTTCCTTCTCTTTTGTACCATAAGCCACAGTCTTCAGTGTTCTTCAGATATCTTAGAATTATTTTGATAGGAGTCATATGTGATTCTTTGGGATTAGCAGAGAATCTTACAACTATTCCCACTACATGTGCTATATCTGGTCTGGTGTGAAAAACATAAATCATTTTTCCAATCATTGATCCATATAAGGTTTGGTTTACCTCATTTGTCTTGTCTTCTTTTTTGAGCTTGCATCTAGTAGCCATAGTTGTTCCAACTGGTTTGGAATCTTCCATCTTGAATATCTTGAGCACTTCCTTGATGTATTTGGACTGAGTGATGTATATGCTTGCATCTTGTTGAAGAATCTGTAGACCAAGAAAGAATTTGATCTCTCCAAACATAGACATTTCAAATTCCTTATTCATTTCATCTGCAAAGGATTTGCATAACAATTCATTTCCCCCAAAAATGATATCATCAATAAAAATTTCAGCAATCAGAATATTACCATCGGTATCTTCTTTTAAGTATAGATTTCTATTTTCACTTGTTCTAACAAATTTTATGCTAATTAGATATGAGTGAAGTCTTTCATACCAGGCTCTCCGTGCTTGTTTCAATCCATACAAGGATTTGTGTAGTCTACATACCATGTTTTTCTTGTCTGAATTAACAAACCCTTATGGTTGTTCAATGTATACCTCTTCTTCTAGTATTCCATTTAGGAACACAGATTTGACATCCATTTGGTATACCTTGAATCCTTTAAATGCAACATAAGCAAGTAAAATTATAACTCCTAGTCTAGCAACAGGTGCAAAGGTTTGACCATAATCAACACCTTCTTCTTGTGCATATCCCTTGCATACTAATCTTTCTTTGTTTCTAGTTACTTCTCCATTCTCATTCAGCTTGTTTCTGAATATCCATTTGGTACCAATGACATTCTTGTCATCTGGTCTTGGTACTAGTGTCCATGTATTATTCTTCTCAATCTATTCTATCTCTTCATTTATAGAACTGACCCATTCTTCATTCTCAATTGCATTATAAATAGATTTAGGTTCAAAATCACAAAGTAAACATTTGGTGTTAAGTGACTTACTTCTTGTTCTTGTTCCAGCCTTCGTGTCTCCTATGATTTGATTTTGTGGATGATTTCTTCTAACATACTTGGCAAGCTTCGGTTTAGCTTTGTGTTCAACATTCTGATTATCTTCTTTACCTTCATTTTCATCTCCATTGATCGGAACATCATCTTGAGGATTATCCTGATCATCGGTAATTGCAGCCTAATGCTCGGGTGCAATGTTCTAATGCTCGAGAGTGACACACTATCTCTCAGGTAGAGTACCAGGTTCTGTATAAACAAACCTGTTGTAGTCCTCTGGTTCCTTTTTGCTTTCCTTATCATTCTTTTCTGCAAATTCATCTATTTTCACATTTGCACTTGCAATGATTTTGTTAGATGACTTGTTAAGACATTTATAAGCCTTGCTTTTTGTTGAATACCCCAGGAAGATACCTTCTTCACTTTTGCAGTGAAGTTTTCCATTTCTATCATCCTTCAATATATAACATTGACTACCAAAGATTCACAAGTAACTTACATTGGGTGTATGACCATACCAAAGCTCATATGGTGTCTTCTTTGTGTCCTTCTTCAATTGTACTCTATTTAGTGCATAGACAACATTACTGATAGCTTCCCTCCAAAATATTTGAGTGATGCTTTTCTCAATCATCAATGTTCTTGCATAGTCAACAATTGATCTGTTTCTCCTCTTAGCAATTCCATTTTGCTGTGGTGTCCTTGGTGCAGAAACCTATCTTTTAATTCCATGCTCATTGCAATAGTCAGTGAATTCTTCTGAAGTAAATTCCCCTCCTCTATTTGACCTTAAGCATTTCAATTTATTTTCACTTTGTTTTTCTACCATTTCTTTGTACCATTTAAACATCTTAAATGCTTCTGATTTATCTTTTAAAAACATGAATTTCATCATTCTAGAGAAATTATCAACAAAGAGAATGAAATACCTATCTTAATAGTATCTCTTTTTCCTCATCAGTCTACATAGATCTATATGGAATAATTCTAGAATTGCAGTAGATGTATGGGTTTTTCTCTTGAAAGTAGACTTTGTCATCTTACCTTTTTGACAATTCTTGCACATGATATGCTCAGGCTTAGTCATCATCGGTAAGCCTCTGACATTCCTTTTGTTTCTTATCTTTATCATGTTTTCAAAGTTCACATCACACAATCTTTTGTGCCATAACCATAAGTCTTCATTTCTAACCATCAAACAAGTGGTGTTAGTGTCATCAAGATAGAAAAGGTTACCTTTTGTCTGCTCACTGGTACCAATCAACCTTCCTGATTCATTGAAGATCTTTGCCTTCTTATTTTCAAATGCTACTCTGTGACCTAAATTGTTCAACTGAGAAACACTTAACAAATTGTAATTCAGTCCTTTAACCTAGTAAGCATTTTCACATTTTATCAGGTTATTCAACATTATGGTTCCTTTACCTTCAACTGGACAAGGTGTATCATTACCTGTTCTCACTGAACCACCATTATAGTATTCAAAAGTCTCAAACTATCACCAGTCATATGGTGAGTGCAACCACTATCTATGATCCAGACATCATTTTTACTAACTTTAGATATGAGTGTAGTTTCTACATATCTTTCTTCATCTTCATCTGAATCATCCTTCGTGACTACAAATACCATCTCGATGTCTTCTTCTAATTTTGTGTCGGTGTCATCATCTCTGCTCTCAGCTAGGTAATAATATTTCTTCCCTTTGTCCTTGTAGTCTTGGGTATCTCTCTTGTCAGATTGTCGGTTGCTCCAGTATTCTCTATTTTTACCTGTATCAAACTTCTTCTCATAGGGTCTATCATTTCCTCTATCATCTTTTCCTTGGTTTGGACATCTTGCAGAAAAGTGTCCAACCTCTTTACAATTGAAACATACAAGTGGTAATTTACCTTTGTATCTGCCTTTGCCTCTCTGCAATCTTCTAGCCTTAAGTGCTTCAATTTCATCAAGTCCTTGATCCTCATTATCACTATCACTATAATTTATAACAACATGTCTATGAATTGAGTTACTTATCTTTAATTAGAGAAGATTTGAATGCAGATTCTATGGAAGGTAAGACACTATTATCAAAGTTATTCATCTCAAATGAAATTAGTCTACCAATCAGACTATCTAGAGTAACTGTATTGTTTGCAACTTCTCTCATTTCTTGAATAGCAGAAACTCTAATAGCATAAA
>MU225642.1:2263968-2279155 GCA_018584345.1 Thuja plicata
ACCGAATATTAATAATGGCCAGGCGATAGGGTGAAATGAATATATGTAAAACAATCGCCAATTCCCCGCTCGCCGACATGCGACATTCGCCAATTGGCGAATAATCGCCACTAAAGTTATCGCTGCACAAGCTCTGATACCAATTGTTAGTAGTAACTAAGAGGGGGGGTGAATCAGTGGCCTCAAAATATTCCAATAATCAACCCTTAAAACTTAGTTCCACACAATTATACCTCTTGTTATCTTCAGTCCTATAAGATCAATGCCTCCAAATACTTATATCAAATTACTACTCCTCTGAATGCTTTGTAAAACCTTCTACTGTAGATTTACCGATTAGCAGTCTGTCAATTTACTGAAAGACAATAAATTATCTAGAGTATATTGATTAATCCAATTAAGTTAAGTATAATGAAAAACACTAAAGTAATGAATCATAAACACATTGACACATGGATTTTTAACGTGGAAACCCTGTTAACAAAAAAACCACTTGGGACCAATAACCCAAAATTTTCACTCTTCTGAAGTTAGCTCGGTGAAGAGCCAACCCTATTAAAGGTTACACACACACACTGTTAGGTGTGAACTTATTAGAGGATTTAAAAGTTTAGTCTATCACTTGATATCTGGCATCTCTATGCTACCATCCTTGATCAAACACTCACTTGGTCTGTCAATAGGTATTTGGCATCTCATGCTATCTTTATGAACAAAATTTTTGATACTCCATTGGATGTATCTCAATATAGAAAGGATATTTAAATCCCACTCAGTTAAGAGGATTTCTGAATCAATGGTTAAACTGAAACAATATGATCTGTTCACATATACAACTATACTTGCAGATTTTTAGATCTATTATAATCTCACAAACTATTCTGATCAATATAACTCTGTTTATACCTTTGCTCCACTTTGATTCTTATCAGTGATGTTGTACTCTATTTCTTGGTTTCTGCATAATTCTTTAGCTCTTTCCTTAGCTTTTTGATCAGTACTGAATGAAGTTTCTCTTCATCAGTTTCTCTTCAACATCCTCTTGTTCATTCTTTCACCCACACCAATTCGTAATGTATTGAGTTGTCTCTTAAATAGACATGATATCACCATTGGTAGGTTCTTGATCTTCTTGATCTTGGCATGATCCACAATTCTTTCCAATCATATTTAAAACAAAACTCCTATTTTATCTCGCTGAGATCTTTTTTCCAACTGGATAAATCAGATTTAAATCAATTACTTATCTCTGGCTTATCTTGTCGATGAAAACAATGATAACTACTAGTTAAATCTATATTTAGCTCTTCCAGCTAGATATTTTGTCTTTTGTGAACTCAATTTAATTTCAGTTTAACTCTTTGATAGCATCAGTCAACACTCTAGTTCTCCTCAGGCTTCTCCGTCAGTTTACACTATGTTTCTGGCCATCGAGTTTGTTTGTGATTCTGCTCATTGGTAATGCTCATCGATTTCCTTTCTCGGGCATCACTGTGACTTGACTGTTGGTGATCTCTATCCATCGGGTTCCAATGACCATTGGTATTTTTAGTCACAATGTGAATTCTTGTCTTTTATGCATTACATAAAGCATAATCTTTATCTTTCTGATCCTCTGAAGTCTTTGACACTTTGATTATAACCGATTAGATTATATCAATTTGACATCAATGACAATACAATCCATTAATTGATTTAATGTCTTACATTATCCTTCTTCATTTCGGTGATCAACTTAACATCTTCAAACATTCAATCAGTTACATGCCATCATTGATGCCTTCCCACAACTCTCATTAGAGACTTTCTACTTATTTTCAATGCTTTTCTTGTCTTTCTAATGAGTCGAGATTTCTTCATTTGAGTGCTTACTATTGTTGATGTAAGTACACATCATGTGACATTACTACCTTTCGTGCGTGATGTAGAACTCACACTCTCATATGCATTCATTATATTCTTTACAATAGATTTTTCACTTGACTCATCCATTGTTCTTAGCCCAAGAATCTTCATGATGGGCCTAAATTTTAGATTTCTCATCATTTGAACAAATAGATGACATCTTCCTATCATATTTAAATTCTCAATAAATAATCTCCAAATACGGGTAGCATATCTTTGACAAGTATGCTTGGGAATATTTTTAGGCATTTTTTGCAAAATGTTAGTATCAGTATCAAAAAAATATTTTGGCTTTCTGTAAACAATTCTAGGAGGTGTTTTTAACTGTTGAGTGGCCTCAACATTACGAACATCAAAAATATTGTGTTAATTGTGTACCTTCAACCGAAGATGACGTGCCTTCAAATTGAGATGTGAAAGATGGATCCTCACCAACTTGAGATGTTAATGGTGTGCCTTCAACATGACACAATGTTGTGCCTACAACTTTGGGTGTAGATAATGGTGTGCATTCAACATGACACGATGTTGTGTCTACACCTTTGGATGTAGATAATGGTGTGCCTTCAACATGATACAACGACATGCCTTCAAGATGATACAAGGGTGTGTCTCCAACATTGGATGGTGGTTTCTCTTCAACTTGGGAACTCATAGATGATGTGCCCACATCTTCATAATTCAATTGTCTTGTTGCATGTAAGTTTCTCATCCATTGCCATTTTGTTTCCAATTCCAATTCTCTCTTACTTTCTATTGATGTTTCATGTTCCTCATCCAAAGGCAAATCTTCTTCTATGGTATGCAATTTTTTTGTGTTCACGAAGTTGTCTCATTCTTCCCCTTTTCTTCTCTTTGTCTCTTTCATGTTCTTCTAGTGTTAGAGTCTTTGCTAATTTCTTTGGCATGATGATGATTTCTACATATGAATTCATTATAATTTTCAAATTATTATATCAATCTATTATAAGAAGTGAAACTTTATAATATCAATCTAAATTATATTAACTCAAAATATAATACAAATGTATGACAAATTATAATACAAATATTTTACAATATGTCAAATTATTTCTTCAAAAAATACATATCATAGCAATTATAAACAAAAAGACTCTTTATTCACAATTCACACGTAAAAAACAAAATAATTACCTCAATGGATCAATTTTGGTGAAGAATGATTGACTTTCGCACTTTGATGTTGAGAGAGAGAGAGAGAGGGCTCTCTCTCTCTCTCAGACACACACACACACACAGAGTCTAATCTCTCTCCTTGCTCTCTCTCTCTCTCTCTATTTCCCTCCCCCACCTTCTCACTCTTTGTATGTCCCTCCCTTAGGGAGTGTTTATGGTTTACATAGGGCACATGTGCTATAGTGCATACGCGCTATGTAAACCATGAATTTGCATAGCACACATGCCCTATATGACATGCACACTTTTAACGACATTGATGTTTACCAAGCCTAAGGCTTGGATTTTCCTTGGAGTTCCAACCCAAAGGCTTGGAGGATTCAAATAGGTCTAAGACGTGTTTTCCAGCAAACCTAGAAAAAAATAACATTTTTTCTTGTGCTCCCCGTCAGGTTTGCACGTGGTTCAATAACAATAAAATTAGACAACATGATATTGTAGATCTCTCTAATAGCTATCTAACCATGTAATATATTTTGAATTCTCATTATGTTAAGATTTTCATCTCAAATTTATTTTCTAAGTATGTCCAGGTTTTTTCAAAAACCAACGTGTATTCATTTGGGCTTAGATTTTGGCTTGTTCATCAAATTTTGAAAAAAATTTACATTTTCAGAAACTAGACTCCTTTATACACACTAAAAAATAATAAGTTTTGATTTTCAATTAGTTTTCAATGATTTCTAGGGGGAGCACACAAAAATTTCACTTTTTCAGGATGTGTTCACTTCGGGAAATGGAAAAAAATCACACTTTCATCAAAAAATTAGTAGAAAAATTTGGGATAAACTAGGTGGTGTTATCTAATTTCTCACCGGAGCGATTAATTTTTTTTTATAAAAAGTTAACATTTTAGGGGGAGCACACCAGACGCTATGTTATGTTTTTTCACAAAAAACATGACCACTTTTTGTGCTCCCCCTTTTTGAGGGCCTTAATATCCACCATTTCTAAAATAAATTAGTAGTTTAGAAACTAGATTCGGAGTAGAACAAATTTTTTTTGTCACATTTTAAAATTTTGAGTGTAACTATCCTTAATTTATTGTTGAAGTTCAGAGTTTGCTGATTTCAAAAAAAAATGGCATCTTATACCCCCTTTTTGGTCCCCCATCTTTGTGCACTTACCCTTAGGAGAACATTGCTGCCCATGAAACAAGTTGATTCTTTTCAGAGGAAGAACTTGTTTAGGACTGTGTGTAATTCTAGTGGGAAATGTTGTGAGGTGATTGTTGATGGAGGAAGTATTGATTACTTGGTTTCTGAGGAGATGGTTCAAAAGCTTAGTTTTAGGAGGTTGAAACATCCTTTTCCTTATAGGATAAGTTGGTTACAAGAAGATCATGCAATAAAGGTGAATGAGCAATGCATGGTAAGTTTTCACATTGGTTCTTATAAGGATGAAGTATTATGTGACATTTTGAAGATGAGTTCTTGTCATGTTTTAATTGGTAGACATTAGCAGTATAATAGAGAGGCTATTCATGACTATAAGAGGAAGACAAAGGAAGGAGGAACTTGAGCATTGGTATCAAATTTGAGATGACTACAGGGGTTGGTGCAGAAATTAAGGTTCAGAGTTTTGAAGACACTTCAGAGAGTGCTAGTGGTAAGAGGAAGTAGAAGAATAACTGAGGCATGGGTGTATCAGTTAAGGACTCAAAGGACATGTACATCAAGAATCAATTTGGGATCTATGTGATGAATCCTAGAAGATGTTCATGGAGCTACTAGAACAAATTTTTGCACCAGGGGTGTCAGATACAGGAACATCCTAGGGATGTTGGAAATCCTGTGTCGACCAAAAATATGTTTAAGTTTTGTTTAGTGCTCGTTAGGTGAGTTGGTACTATTTTTCTCTTATTATGCTCTTTAGTTAACACGAATTTTGAGACACTTGGACTATTGGAACACATGTTATTCTATGTTATACAGTATTATGATTATGATGTATACATACTTATATGACATCTTATGTGAGCTAGTGAAGAATATCTATATGTTTAAGTTTTAATGATGCAATATTATGGATATGTATGTTATATAATTCAGGATGCATATTGAATAAGATTTATTTTAATGCATATGGATTAGATGCATATATTTTTAAATTTCAATGAATCATTGATACAAATCATGTGAGTGAATGTGTGTTTGATTTACATTATGTATCTTTCTATGTTTATGTGTTGATTTATTGGACCTACTGATGTGTGCAGGAAAATTGATCATGGTACTAAACAGGGATTCAAGAATGGATATATGTGAAAACCGTGATGCCAAGGTCTTGTCTATAAAAATATACATGGACCTCATTGTATTGTGTTTTATTCGTGAAAGTACTATGCATGGGTGTATTTAATTCAATATTGTAAAATGTGTAAATAAGTCATGCTTATGTAATATTGTTGTGTCACTTGACACATGTGCGCTCTATGTGTTGGAATGACTAGTAGATGTGACTAGTGTAGGTTTAACTCTAACCCAAGGGGTTACCTAGTGTAATACCCAAGCTTACCTTGGGTTAGGAATCTTCTAGATATGTCCTCTTGATTTGAAATTCATTAGTTAACTTTGAGTAGAGTTTAGGAGGGTCTTTTGGGTTCCCAAAGAGTAACTAGGGTCAAAACTAACTACCCCACTTGGTACCTTAGGGGTTAGGGGTCATTTTCAGCCCATTAAGAGCCTTTAAACTCATTTATGACATCCCTGGCAGTAGGAATTGGACCGGAATTGGCATTATCTAATTCTGGATAATGCCAAATTCCATGTTTGGGTCTTTGGAAAAATTGGAATTGGAATTCCAAAATTCTCATTTTTCCCCCAAAATGGGAATATCATCTTCCACCTAAATAGGTGGAATTGGAATTTCAAATTCCAATTCCAATTTTTACAAAAGCAAATTTAATATTTTATGGAATCTGTGACTATAAGATGTATATTATATTGCTATAAGGATGTATATATATACATGTGTGTGTATATACATGTGTGTATATATGCATGTGTGTATATACATGTATGTATATATACACATGTGTGTATGTATATACACATATGTGTGTATATATACATACATGTATGTGTGTATATATACATACATGTATGTGTGTATATGTGTGTATATATACACACATGTATGGTGTGTGTATATGTATGTATATACACATGTGTGTGTATATATATATATACACACATGTATGGTGTGTGTATATGTGTGTATATACACACATGTGTATATGTGTGTATATATACACAAATGTGTGTATGTGTGTATATATATACACATGTATGTATATGTGTATGCATGGATACACACTTGTATGTGTATATGTATGGTGTGTATATGTGTGTATATGTGTGTATATATACATAAATGTGTGTATATGTGTATACACACATGTGTGTATATATACACATGTGTGTATATATACACATGTGTGTATATGTGTATACATGGATACACACTTGTATGTGTATATACACACATGTGTGTATACACACACATGTATGTGTGTATACACACACATGTATGTGTGTATAAATACATGTGTGTATGTGTGTATATGCACACAAATGTGTGTATATGTGTGTATGTGTGTGTATACACACATGTGTGTATATGTGTATATGTGTATGCATGTGTGTATATACACACATGTATACACATATACACATGTGTGTATATATACACATGTATATATACATGTATATACACACACATGTATGTATGTATATATACACATGTGTGCATGTGTGTATATATACACACCATATTCAAAGAAATTAAAAAATAAAGAATTAAAATTCCTTATGCATCTCCTCATTCATCTTACGGGTGAACCAAATGGGTCAGTCCATATTTCAGATTTCATTTTGAGGATAAACATCTTCTTGAATATGCAACATCTTCCTGAATTGACCATATCCAGGATATGGTATTCCAGTACCCAAACGGGCCCTAAAGTCTTTATTTTGAGGAGTGACGAGTTTTGAGAGTTGGAAAACTTTGGTTACGCCATCCTTTCTTTCCTTGTATGCATTTAACTCCATTTATCAAGAAGGAATGCAAGTGGGGAGATGGGATGGGTTAGGGTCTCCTCCCCATTAACGATTCCTGATATTTTAGGGAGAAGGCCTATATAGGGGAGAGTTTAGAGGGATCTTGGGTGCTCACCCACTCTCTACCTTTAGAGACAGATTCAGTTTATAAGCAAGATTTGGGAGAAGGAAGAAGGATTGGAAGGAAAATCTCTTCACAAACCACCATTCATTTTCCACAGCTTGGACTTGAGGTTGGTTTCCTTGTTAGCATAGTTTAGAGTAGTTTTTTCTTTCATATGTAAATAGATTGAGGAATCCATTAATGGAGTCTTATGTTTATTGTTGTAATCTCCATTTTTGTTTCATTAAATTTCTTTGTTGTGTCTTGTGTTTTATTTTGTGCTTATTTTGTTATTGGGATTCTTCAAGGCACACTCACCCTTGGGAGGACTGAGTAACCTTGAAGGGGTGAAATTTTAGTGATTTACCCATGTAGTTTAGAGTCTCCCATGTGTGGAGAAATGTACATGGGTATTATGGGTTCCCATGATGCCAAGTATGCCCGAGGGAACTTGGGGGTCATAAGGAAAATTGGAAGACTTGAAGCCATAACCCTAATTTTTAGAGAGAAAGATGAAATTTGTCCATTGGCCCTGGAATGAGATGGAGAAGGAAGATGAAATTTTTCCATTGGCCCTAGTATGGAATGGAGAAGGAAGTTGAAAGTAGTAAGGGAATGTTGAGCCTATGTGTGGCCTATTCCTCTTGCATGTATTTTTATTGTTGGCTTTCTCCTATTGTGGTAAGTCCTCTTTCACCCCTATGTTTCGGGTCCCTTGGAGACCTATGTATATCCTTGGGTTTTGGGTATTCTCTTGTGTCTCAAGTTTTCAGATTCATCATTTGTATGTCTGTATGTCTCCTATTATATTAATGTATCCCTTAGCTCGGGGATAGCCTCACAAAGGCCTAGGTTTGGAGGTGAGCCTCCATGGTTAACCATATTTTTCTTGCTAGTTCAGTTGGGATTTCTTAGTAGGTTGGTGATGAAGCCCTTTCTTAAAATTGTCTCCTAGATGAACTGTGAACGATCCACGTGAAAGATCTTGTTATGTCCAAGTTTTGTAAATTTGAGTTTGTAGCTTTAGGTGCAAGCAAGTTTTAAGCTTGTAATTTTGAGATGCAAATATATTATGTAATACTGTATTTTGGTGAATAAGAGAACAAAGAATTCTATCATATGCTTTGTAACTATTATTGTAGATATAGTTATCTTCAAATCAAATGTATTGTTGCTTATATAGTTTAATAGAAAATAATTTTCTCATTTCCTTGTAGTTAACGCTAGTTTCTTAACAAAGAAACTAAGTTTTAAATCTCTTATTATTACATACTACCTCGGTTTAAATACCTTAGCTAAATGAGTGTTAATCAATCACGTTTATTTCCTATAAGGTAGGAATCATCTTACTTAATAGCTAAATAAGTTATTTCCAAGCTCAATTAAATATTTATAAATTCATGCAAAGATTATTTAATATTCCACCTATTCATATAGTAAATACATATATGGAAAAGATGCTTTTATTTATTTATGTAGAGGTTAACTATATCAAGTGCATAAATAAAGTAATAGAATAAATTATTTTATTAACGTATAGATTCAATAAATATGAAGGATCAAAAATTTAGACTTAGATTATACCATTAAAGTGTAATTTTGAATTTAAAGAGTAAATTTATTAATGCATATATTCATAAGGGTAAAATTTATCTTTTATTTTAGTCATAATAGTTCATTCCAAATTCATTTATTAAAGTATAAATATATGCTAATTACAAACATTTGTAGATAAGGATCTACATAGATAATAGGATAGAAAACATATTAGTTGGTAAAATTACGTAATCTTATAATATTCTTGTATATGAATACATATAATTAATATAATAAATATATATAAATAATAATCGATAAATATAAATTTATTGCAAGCAAGTTTAGATGAACCAGGTGTGTGGTTATAGACATTTTGTGTGATTATTTTTGTAAGAGTAATAAAATCTAATATTTCATTAAGCCCGTAAAGCATATATTTATATATAAATATAATAAAAATATATATATATATATATATATATATATATATATATATATATATAAAATCAAAAAATGCTAAGATTATGGAAATTAATTTTTTTTTAATTTAAAAGAAAACAAAATTAGTACCAAAAAAAGGGCCACGGTTCTTTTTTTGGGGCCGGGGCGGGCTAAGCCCTAACCCGCGGCCACCCCCCTTAAGGGAGGCAAGGGAGGGGAGAACAACCTCCCCCACCTCATGACGGCGATGCCTGCTGCCGCAGTTCACCTGCTGACGGCGGAGGGAGGGATGCGGCTTCCCCACACCCCACACTCCTCTCCTTCACACCCCGCGCGGCGGCGCCACCAATGATGTTCACTGCACCTAACCCCTCTTCCATCTCCTCCACTCTCCTTCGGTTGACCTCCACCTACGCTAGCAAGCACCCTCCTTCCCACCTCTACTGCTCTCTGTGTAAGCCGCCACCTCTACATGCAAGCAAAGCTAGGGTTCCAAAAACCCTACCTCCATTTTAAAGAGTAATAAAATAATATTATACCCTTTAAGATCAGACTTAGTTTTTTAAAAAATATAGGGATGTAGGAAGTTATAATTATAAAATTATTGAGTTTTTATATGATTGTTTTAAAAAAAATCTAATCTAATGAATGTCAAAATTAATCCAATAGAGATTATAGTTGAAAGATTTGACTTTAGTTGGAACCATCTAGCCATTACTTAAAAAAAAACATTATTATATATATAGCATTTAACTAATTTAATTATTTATATATATATGGATCCTATTTTCTTTTATCAACTAAATTTATGGTTGCCTTTATTGACTTAAGGAACCTTAGATATTTTATTCATTATGAATTGAGGTTAAATTGAAGAGATTTTATAGCCTTAAACATTAGAATATCATTTAAGTTCAAATTTACTTGTTTTGCTATTATTAGGGCATTATTGTATTTATGTAAAATGACATTCTTAAGTTGACCTTGTTTATATTACTATAAAGGATCTTATAAATTAAGATTATAATTCGTTATAAGTTCCAAAAATTTTAAACATCAAATTGTTCATTAAAATTAGTAGGTTTAACTTAATAACTAAATTAAATAATATACTCAAATTTTAATGCGGAATTAGTGTTGTGAGGGGTTTGGTTGTTTAATTTACTTTAAGAATGAATTTTAGTAAGCATAACAAATATATTAACTATAAAGCCTATTTGTAAGATTTATTTAGTTAAACACATACCTTATCATATTCATACATTAGCATGTACTTTTTATCACTAGGATATCTGCTTTTTTAAAAATAAAGAGATTTAATTATAGAGTATTATTAAAGTCTTTCTATTATAATTAAATTGATTATTTAATTTGAACATTATTAAAATGATTTATATTCACATTTAATTAATACTAGATAAGAGTTTATTAATATTAATAAAAGGGGTTTAAATTTTTAGTGTGTAGTTTGATTAAGGGTAGTAATTATATTAGTAATTATAGTTTAAAATTATTAGTTAAAATATAAAGTTATTTTTAGATCATTAATATAAGTGATCATGAAAATGGAGATAATTAAATAAAGGTGATTTAAATTGATTTAGTTTTGGACTTTCTCCATAGCCATAAACCTAACTTAGTTAGATTAAAGATACTTATCTAGTTAATGTTATTGATTGTCGTTAAGGGTCAAGCACTCTTCAACACCTAGTGAACCTTGAATAGTCAACACAATCTACGAATGTTCCTTCAAATCTACTAAAGGTTCTAGACCTGTATCTATATATCTAAGTGGTAGATGGCTAGAGACAGGTATACATGTAGACATAGTTAACATTAGACTTTAGAAAAAAAAAAAATTAGGTGTGTTTTGCCCAACTTTTGGGCATGACATTTTGGAATTAGAGCCATGTTTCAATGTTGGGAACCTAAAACCCACTATGCATTAACTAAACATTGTCCTTGTATGTGTAGGATAATCCTACCATGTGACATGCCCATAAACATGGATAAGGATGTAGACGTACCCCCTAGGTTCATGAGGAGGTTCAGCTAGAGGTAGAGGTTTTCAGAGGAAATCAGAATTCTCCTTTCAAACCACCTTTAAATCCCAATGGAGATATAATCCTAGCAATACAGAATCTTTCCAAAATCATTTTGAATAGAATGCCTCTAGTTATTCAATAGAATGTGCATCAAGGGTCAGTAGAACATAGGCCCTCATCTAGAGAATGAACTAGGAGTCCCCCTCCTAGATTTGTAGAGAGACAATCGAGCTCTAAGCCCAAGAGTGGCAGACTCAAGGCTCTCAGAGAAACCAGAGATCTCATGCACCCTATACACCTCTAGCACAGACTCAGCAGTCCTCTAGAGATCGTTACAGTAGGTCCATTAGGATAGGAGGTCTTCAGTATTATAGACCTCAGGGCATGTCGGTCTGGATATGTGGACCTTGTTACACTTGTGGTGTCATGGGACACATTATTAGAGAATGTCCTCAGAGAGGTAGTTAGTATGCAACAATGACACAACCTATAGTTGGAGAAATGGGAAAGTCCATAGAGTATTTGCAGGGGTAAATAACCACCAAGTAGAGCATCAGGCCATCATTATTGAGGCCATAGGTAGAGTCAAACATATAGTTGGCTTTGGATCCCATTTGTATATTGGTCGATGGACTCATATACTTTAAGGCAAGGAGTTGGGCCAGGATAAGGTCTAGTGGGATTGTTATGAAAAGGTTACAACTTCATGAGAGGATGCAACACAGATGATGTCACAATTCCCCCCACCTCTTTGATGAAACCCAAGAGGATGTTCATGCCTAGAGGGTGAGGATGTGAGGCCTACCCCAGCCCATCATAGCTTAGCACTATTTTTCTCTTAGTATGGTCTTTAGTTAACACTGATTTTGAGACACTTGGACTATTGGAACACATGTTATTATTTGAGGATCTGTAAGATCCCATGCTATGTTATTCAGTATTATGATTATGATGTATACATACTTAGATGATGTCTTATCTGAGTTAATGCATATTATCTATATGTTTAAATTTTAATGATGAAATATGATGGATATGTATGTTAGATAATTTAGGATGCAAATTGATTAAGAATTATGTTTATGCATATGAATTAGATGCAGATATTGTTAAATTTCAATGAATCATTGATGCAAATGTGAGTGAATGTGTGTTCAATTTACATTGTGTATCTTGCTATGTTTATATGTTGAATTTTTGGACCCACTGATGTGTGCAGGAAAATTGACCATGGAACTAAATGGGGATTCAAGAATGGACCTATGTGAAAATCGTGATGCCAAGGTCTCATCTATAAAAAGGGACATGGACCTTGTTGTATTATGTTTTATTCATGAAAGTACTATGCATGGGTGTATTTAATTCAATGTTGTGAAATGTATAAAGATGTCATGCTTATATAATATTGTTATGTCACTTGACACATGTGCACTCTATGTGTTGGCATGGCTAGTAGATGTGACTAGTGTAGGTTTAACTCTAACTTAGGGGGTTACCTAGTGTAGTACCCAAGCTTACCTTGGGTTAGGAAGCTTCTAGATATGTCCTCTTGAGTTGAAATTAGTGATTTAACTTTGGGTAGAGTTTAGGAGGGTCTTTTGGGCTCCCAGAGAGTAACCAGGGTAAAAAATAACTACCCCACTTGGTACCTTAGGAGTTAGGGGTCATTTTCAGCCCATTAAGAGCCTTTAGACTCAATTATGACATCCCTAAAGTTTTCATTTGGAGGAGTGACGAGTTTGGATATTTGGAAAACTTTGGTTATGCCATCCTTTCTTTCCTTGTATGAATTTGACTCTATTTATGGAGAAGGAATGCAAGTGGGGAGATGGGATGGGTTAGGGTCTCCTCCCCCTTAATGATTCTTGATATTTTAGTTATGAAGGCCTATATAGGGGAAATTTTAGAGGGAGCTTGGGTGCTCACCCAATCTCTACCTTTAGAGATAGATTCGGTTTAGAAGAAAGATTTGGGAGAAGGAAGATGGATTGGAAGAAAAATCTCTTCATAAACCACCATTCATTTTCCATAGCTTGGACTTGAGCTTGGTTTCCTTGTTAGCATAGTTTAGAGTAGTTTTTTTCTTGCATATGTAAATAGCTTGAGGAATCCAATAATGGAGTCTTATGTTTGTTTTTGTAATCTCCATTTTTGTTTCATGAAAGTTCTTTGTTGTGTCTTGTGTTTTATTTTGTGTTTGTTTTGTCATTTGGATTCTTCAAGGCACATTCACCTTTGGGAGGGCTGAGTAACCTTGAAGGGGTGAAATTTTAGTGATTTACCCATGTATTTTAGAGTCTCCCATGTGTGGAGATATGTACATGGGTGTTATGGGTTCCCATGATGCCAAGTATGCACGAGGGCATTTGGGGGTCATAAGGAAAGTTGGAAGGCTTGAAGCCATAACCCTGATTTTCAGAGAGAAAGATAAAATTTGTCCATTGGACCTAGTATGGCATGGAGAAGGAAGATGAAATTTGTCCATTAGCCTTAGTATGGCATAGACAAGGAAGTTGGAAGTAGTAACGGAATGTTTAGCCCATGTGTGGCCGATTCCTCTTACATGTATTTTTATTGTTGGCTTTCTCCTCTTGTGGTAAGTCCTCTTTCACCCCTATGTTTTAGGTCCCTTGGAGACCAATGTATATCCTTGGGTTTTGGGTATTATCTTGTGTCCCAATTTTTCAGATTCATCATTGCTATGTCTGTATGTCTCTTGTTACATTCATGTATCCCCTAGCTCAGGGGTGGCCTTGCAAAGGCCTAGGATGGGAGGTGACCCTCCATGGTAAATCATATTTTTCTTGCAGGTTCAGTTGGGAGATCTTAGTAGGTTGGTGATGAAGCCCTTGCTTAAAATCGTCTCCTGGATGAAACGTGAATGATCCACATGAAAGATCTTGTTATATCCAAGTTTTGTAAATTTGAGTTGGTAAACTTAGGTGCAAGAAAGTTATAACCCTGTAATTTTAAATGCAAATATACTATGTAATATTGTATTTTGGTGAATAAGAGAACAAAAAATTCTATCATATGTTTTGTAATTATTATTGTAGATATATTTATCTTAAAATAGAATATATTGTTTGTTAGATAGTTTAATAGAAAAGAAGTTTCCGATTTCCTTGTAGTTAACACTAGTTTCTAAAATAAGAAATTTTAAATCTCTTATTATTACATACTACCTCGGTTTAAATACCTTAGCTAAATGAGTGTTAAGTAATCACATGTATTTCTTATCAGGTAGGACTCATTTTAATCAATAGCTAAATAAGTTGTTTATAAGCTAAATTAAATATTTATAAATTCATGCAAAGATCAATTAATAGTCCACCTATTCGTATAATAAATACATATATGGGAAAGATGCTTTTATTTATTCATGTAGAGGTTAACTACATCAAGTGCACAAATAAAGTAATAGAATAAATTATTTTTTTAATGTATAGATTCAATAAATATGAATGATCAAAACTTTAGACTTAGATTATACCATTAAAGTTTAATTTTTTATTTAAAGAGTAAATTTATTCATGTTTATTTTAGCCATAATAGTTCGTTCCAAATTTATTTATTAATGTATAAATATATGCTAATTACAAACATTTGTAGATAAGGATCTTCATAGATAATAGGAAAGAAAATATATTAATTGGTGAATAGTATTCCTATAATATTATATGTATATGAATACATATAATTAATATAATAAATATTTATAAATAATAGTTGATAAATATAAATTTATTTCAAGCAAGTTTAGATGAACTAGGTGTGTGCTTATAGACATTTTTTGTGTGATTATTTATGTGTAAGATTAATAAAATCTAATATTTCATTAAGCTCGTAAAGCTTACATTTATTTATGAATATAATAAAATCATATATATATATAT
>MU225642.1:2284054-2295000 GCA_018584345.1 Thuja plicata
TATATATATATATATATAGAATTTAACTAATTTAGTTATTTATATATATATATATGGATCTTATATTCTTTTATCAACTAAATTCGTGGTTGCCTTTGTTGACTTAAGGAACCTTAGATTATTTATTCATTATCAATTAAGGTTAAATTGATAGAGATTTTAAAGTCTTAAACATTAGAATATTATTTAAGTTTAAATTTACTTGTTTTGCTATTATTAGAGCATTATTGTATTTATGTAAAATGACGTTCTTAAGTTGACCTTTTTTATATTACTATAAAGGATCTTATAAGTTAAGATTATAATTGGTTATAAGTTCCAAACAGTTTAAACATAAAATTGTTCATTAAAATTAGTAGGTTTAACTTAATAACTAGATTAAATATTATATTTGAATTTTAATATGGAATTAGTATTGTGAGGGGTTTAGTTGTTTAATTTACTTTAAGAATGAATTTTAGCAAGCATAACAAATAGATTAACTATAAAGCTTATTTGTGAGATTTATTTAGTTAAACACAAACCTTATCGTATTCATACATTAGCATGTACTTTTATCCCTAGGATATCTGATTTTTAAAAATAAAGGGATTTAATTATAGAGTATTATTAAAGTCTTTTTTTTTAGAATTAAATTGATTGTTTAATCTGAACATTATTAAAATAATTTATATTCGCATTTAATTAATGCTAGATAGGAGTTTATTAATATTAATAAAAGGGGTTTACATTTTGAGTGTAATTAAGGGTAATAATTATAGTTTAAAATAATTAGTTAAAATAATTAGTTATTTTTAGATTAACTTATTATTTTAGTTTTAATATCGAACTTAAATTCAACGAGTTGATTTATTAAGATTATCCTTAGGTTTATTAATGCATTAATATAAGTGATCATGAAAATGGAGATAATTAAATAAAGGTGATTTATATTAATTTAGTTTTAGACTTTCTCCATAGGCCTAAACCTAAATTAGTTAGATTAAGGATACTTATCTAGTTAATGTTATAGATTGTCGTTAAGGGTCAAGCACTCTTCAACGCCTAGTGAACCATGAATAATCAACGCAGTCAACGAATGTTCCTTCAAATATATTCAAGGTTCTAGACCCACCTCTGTATACCTAACTAGTAGACGACTAGAGATAGGTGTATGCATAGACATAGTTAACATTAGACTTTATAAAAAAAATCGTAGGGTGTGTTTTGCCCAACTTTTGGGCATGACATTATCAAAAGTTGACAAGTCTGATATGTCAATTTCATCAACAGTTCGGTCTAGTTCATAAGACCAAAGAGAACCTTAATAAACTGAAAAAATATCATCCTTACCATAAATGGATTTGAGATTTTATAAGAACTATATTTAATTATTCCATGATAAGACTATATCTAATTTCCTTCTTTTGCTTCATCATATAGAGGATTTGAAAAAATCTAAAAATCACTTTTAGATTCACTTTGATAACCCATCCCTTTCTCTTCCTATATTATATCTTCATGAAATGGATTTAAAAACTCTTTGAAGTCATCTTCAAATATAAAAAATGTCATAATTTTCTGATTACCAAATTGATCTTCACTTGTATTAGATATTGCCTTCTCTTTAGGCATATTCACCTCTTCTAGTCGTCTGTTGTCATCCTTGTAAGAATCAGTTTTTTAATTAATGTATTCATCTTAATATGTGTAAAAACTATAAGGAGACTCTAAATTTTCACTTAGATCATCAGTTACACTTTCAACATAAACCCCATGCTTTGAATCTATAGGTTAATTTACTTCAAATTCATATAATTCATTTTAATCAAGTGCAAGTATATAGGAAGAATCATAAGCATCATGCTCACAACTGAATAAATCATTAACATCCTATATTTGGTTATTGTTTAATTTAAACCCATCTGACAGTAAATGGATTATCTTATGTCTATTAATATCCTTGCACTCTTCACTCATATCATGGACATCACAATGTTGCAACTAAAAATAGTTGCTGTATTACTTCCATTGCTAACAAGCCTCATTATTTCAATCTCAATAATTTCTTGGATATGTGCAATGGACTTGACAAGAGCCTCATATTACTAACATAAATCCACAGGCCCGATTTGGTTTATAGTGATGATCTGTACATCACTTGGGGCAGAAAACCCCTCATCATATGAAACATTACTTTCATGCCTATGGACATTGTATGGTTGCCCAAATCTATTTGGCACTAAGACATGAGACATATTTTCAATATGAAAAACATTTTCTTGACTAACCTCCTTCCCATCACTCAATGGTTCATGATTAAAATTTGAAAAATTATTACCAACATTTTTGAAACAACTAGAACTCGAGACACCAAACCGGTAGTTATTAAGGTTGTTGGTAGTCACCTCTGTACTACATTTCTCATTTGCATACGAATATTTATTCACTGGCATGAGCCTTCTAATCATGTCATACTTAGACATATTTTCAACATTAATTTCAATTTTAAAAGATACATGTAAACTTGTAGGGTCCTCATTCCTCAATCTATAACTCATCTTTTTACCAAATGAATGATCCAAATATATGAATAGTGCTATTTCATCCTAGGGTCTACAAATTTAAGGAATCCTTCTTAAATCCCTCAATAATCTAAGGTTAAAACCACTAAATATCTCATCATGATCAATGTGGTTATTCATGAGCTCACTGATAATTAAAGACTCACAAATCCTCTCACTAAATTGCTCCTCAAAAACTAACTTGAGCTCACCCCAAGTGTAGATTGTACATGGAATAAAATATGAAAACCACTCCCTTGACTAATCTTTTAAGTACTGAACAAACAAATTGATGATCGCGTTCTCACATTCTACTTCATAATCCTCAATAAAATCACAAAATCTTTGAAGATGCTTACCCGTTGATTAATTTTTTCCCCCACTAAAACTTGGAACCTTTTCCTTGACTTCAGGTGGCAGTGGGCTTGGGAATATACCAATACCACTAAAATATCAGGCCTTATACCTTTGGGTTTTGAAATCACCTCTCTCATTACACATCTGAGGCTTATTAGGAATCATGGTTTCACTTGGGACCATGCCAATATGTACACATTGAAACATCTTAACATTCACACTATTACAATTGCTCCTTTACAATGATAGATCTTGGATAATATATAATAAGTATTTTATAAACAACAAAATGCATAGATCTTTTTTCCATGAGTATGAACTCTTAAACCCATACATACTTTTGATAATGAAAATAATTCAAAAAGAGACTATGAAGCATGTAAAAGTGATTATTTTCACTTTCTGGGCACTATTTTCACCTAATAGGAAACAATTATTCTCAAAAGAAAGTTTAAGGAGTACCTAGAAATAGTGCAACAACAGTTCACCTTCTTCCTTAACTAGGACACCAAAAAACCTGGGGTATGACCATCAAGTTTTCCTTTCAAAGTAACCATCTCCTTATAGAGAAAATGTTTCAAATAGCAGAGAGCTATTTGAAAAATTTAACACATTCCAAGTCTTCTCCAGAAAACAGTCATTCAAATAATTTTTTGTTTTACTGTAATAAAAGCTTTCCCAGGTTGAAAATATTTAAATCTGAAACAAATCTCTGATTGTAAACATTTCTTAATTTTAAGTCAATTGGGTAATATTTGACAAATGAAACCAAAGACTCTAAGGTACAATAAACATGAATTTTATATTTATGTCCCCCATAGAGTCGTCAGTTTGTTGGTTCCTCTAACTGATATTTAATAAATCCCTAAATATTTTCCTTCTCTTATCAATATGTGTCTTAAATCACCAGCCAATTGACAAGATTTAGTCACAAGATTGAAATCTTCGACTCTTCAAGATTTGCGAAATCTAGGTGGGTAAACCTTGTTACAAAATGGATGTTGTCTATTTTTAAATAAGCATTACAAAATAATAGTTTAATCTCAAATATATTTAACCAAAATGCACATAAAAGTTCTCAAAATTGGATCTATTCTAGGTATGTGATACTAATGTACCTTTGAGAGTGACAATAGTTAAAAATTATGCTCAACAACGAGAAAGTAAAATATTTTGATGTTTAATTTTGAATTTTCTTAAACATGCAACTGACCATGTATAGACCAATGCCTTAGCTAGCTACAAAGTCAAACATAAGACTACAAATGAGACCCAACAAGAAAATAAGATTAAACCACTAGATTTACAACATGTCAATGCCTTTCATTAACATATCCACTTAAGATATTATGAAATCCTTCTTATAAATCCACATAACATATTCCAAACTACTTTTATTAAAATAAAGTATTTAACTCCATCCTTGAGAGAGATCCTTGAATAAAAAATACATATTACAATATAGTTTTCAAAGGCAAACCCATAAATCCTTGATATATTGAGTTCATGTAATCTCTAATACATTATATTAGAGTCATAAAATTAACAACACTAGTGTATAAAATGGTTTATATTTTCTCATACAATCATACAATTATAGTTCATAGATCGGTCTACAACCTTGACCTAAACAACTATTCTATTTACATGGTTTTTGAAAAACTTTTTAGAACCCTTAAGAATGGCCTTGGTATCCATTTTATATGCAAGGGATGCAACAAGATACAAGCCATACACACATACTTTTTATTTACACAAAATGGTTGCAAGGAATATTATCCCAATAGAAGTTGTAACCTCCAATTTTGTCTTCTAGTGAAAACTTCTTGGTTGGTACATGAGGAAACCCAGGGTAAAATTTCTTCAGTGAACCAACCAGGCTTATGAGTCATGAAATTATCACTTAGTGGCAGTAATTGATACAAAGAGTTCTAGGATACTAGAACCTCACCATCTCCCCTCTTAGGGGAGAACTTCAAAAAAATTTCCCAATGGGTGATGGAATACTTCAAAACCCCATCTTTTGTCCTTGCACCTAGGTACTTCTCTGCATCCTTCCCACTAGGAAGAGTTAGATTAGTAGCCAAAGAGATTGGAATAATTTTCAAGCAATAGATAAATTCTATAGAAACACTCAATACTTCTAATATCTCTTTAGCTACACATGGCAATTATAATATTTCTTTGGGTACAAGAAACATTAGACCTCTCACTCTCCTGGTCTTTGTATATATCCTACAACGTGGTTCTCTTAAGCCACTTCCTCTTGCACTAGAATTCATTTGTTCCTTCTAAAAGCTCCATTCTCAACATATTCAGCAAAAAACACTTCATTTTAGAATGCAAGAAGCCAACATTGAAAAGAATATTTATTTCCTTCTTACTTAAGCGATAGATCAATTTTTCAAACTGTGGAATGGAGTCAACATATTTTTACATGTGGAAATGTTGAAATGACTAGACATTTGCAAGATCTTTCATTCTTTCCTTTCTTGGTTGTAGAAAATCCACTGGGACACACAAATAGTTTTGGTGGCAGCCTTGATGATTCCCTGACTTGTATTGGCAGTAAAAGACCAAAAATATTGCCATCAGTTGTTACTCTTGTTCCCAAATTCTAGATAATGCCCCTTCCATCTTTGATGCATATTCAAAGGATCTTGACCATGTAAAACCTATACTTTCCTTCCTACATGGAACCAAATGGAAATTAGCCATTGGTATTACCCCCTTTGGATTAAAATAAAAGCTCTGATATTGGAAACTCCACCTTCTTGTGGGTTGTTGTTGAATTATGCCTTGACTATAGTCAGGGTGCAGGGTCATAACTTCCACTGTGTGATCTTTCCTTTCAATGGACACCCTACTCACTCACACTGCATTATATTTGGGTCATTTATCCACTATGTAGATGCAGGTTACTAGAACATCATTCAATCTCATTACCCCCTACACACCCACACATTGCACTTGGGACAAAGACCATTTTTCATAGGGGTGTGGGGTATATTTTATGCATTTGGTCCCACTTTTCAATTACTTCCCCACACACATGCACAATCCCTTCGATCTTGGCTTGGAACTAGTGGGCTTGCAGGGATTTCAAACTAAATGTCACTACACCCATGCATCACCACCCCACACACCCACATTACACTCCTTAAACTTGCATGGACCATTATGGGGTTGTGGGGTACAATATATGTTCACTATTTTACTGATTTTGTGGCACTCGATGCACCTACACTACTCTTTCCTTCTTCAAACATCTCATGTAGGGATGCAGAGTTCAATCCCTATCCACTTTTCAATACTGTTATCTTCTACCTAGTATGCTCACAAATGAATCTCCAATTTTACAATTATTGACATGAGAGTGTGAGGTCACACAAACAAGGGAATCATATCCATACCCCACTCACTTGCAGACATTTTGGCTTAACACATAAGGACTTTGTGGGGAGATGAGGTAAATAGAACCTAGGGGAAGCAAAAGAAATGATTCTGGGAAATTGGTAAACATATGGATAACACTAGGAAGGGTTTGTTTCCTGATGATAAAACACCCATTTTAAAAAGATTTCAAATCATCTTGGGAGGTCACCATTCAAAATAAAAATGACGCACTATGATTAAGAAAAGACCCATAATTGATCATTTTTCATCTTTTGATACTATCTCTTTTCCAACCTAGAGGTAACCCTAACCAAGAGATGACAAAATTTGAATAGTCCTAACATGTGATACGTACAAAAAGGAATATTCTCAAGATCTTGTCTAATTTTTTTTCTTTGACTTGGGTGAGTTAATCAACTTGGAATGAAGAATATTAGATAAAATCATATCTTAATTAGAATATGGAATTATATATATATATATATATATATATATATATATATATATGTATATATATATATATATGTATATGTATATATATATGTATATGTATATATATATATATGTATATGTATATATATATATATATGTATATGTATATATATATATGTATGTATATATATATATATATAGGTATTGGATGATAAGGAACAAGATGACAAAAAAGGATGAGGTTGGATACCTATTTCTTCTATAGGAAAGTGTGGTGTAGGTTTCTTATGAATCTATATGCTTTGTTGCACACATCCTAAATCATGTTCAAGGTTATGATTTGAAATGTTAGGAGGAGAGGCTTGAGAAAGTGACACACTAGGTCTTTTAAAGGCTCTAGGTTTAAATCTAGGAACTTTGTATTCTCCAAAGAAAATTGGCATAAAGTCTAATGACCCCCAATCATCTTCTAGGAGTTTCTCTTGAGGGGTAGGAGATGGTGCATCAACTTGTATTACTGAAGGAATAGAAGAATGTTACAATCATAGGAATTTTTTTAATTTATGATTGGTTTCAATGGTATACATGATATTATTATAAATGAACTTGAAACTATAATGAAGAGTTGAAGGGATTGCCTATGTATAGAATGGAACCAAGGAATAAGATTATAAGTAAGGGTATTGGGCATGACATCTATAGGTGTAGGTAAAGTAACCAAACCTATAGTAACAGTTAAGGTTGTTGTACCTAAGGATTCTCTATCATTTTTGTCAAAGCCACAAATAGAGAGAGAATCAGAGCGTTGGATATGTCAACTAGGAAATTGAGAAATACAAAAATGCATGATAAGACAACCATTTTTTTTTAAATCCTGAAAACCTAATCCTAATAACACCATTAAATACATTAATAAAAATTTCATAAAACATGGAAAATAAACCAAACAAAATCTCCAATGCTCCTTTGATGAAGCTTCATCATTTTTCCTTTCATCTCTAATGTTTTTATGTTTCTCTAAATTGAATTAGTGCACAAAATGATGAAAAGAAATGGAGAAAATGATATTGAGAACACCAAAAATGTGTGGTTCACAAGAATGAGTAATTAGATTTAAAATTTTAGACTTTTGGCAATTGAATCAACAATTAAGATTAAGCACAAATCAATGGTTAGGATTACATTGGGGACTCAAAATTGACAAATGACAAAATTGAGTTGCATTTGGGAAAATGAAAAGATTATGACAAATTATTTCAAAATTCATTGTGCAAATGGAAATGAGAAATCAAATGCACAAATTGAGGTAAATGCATAAGGGAAGGTGCAAAGATAATTTAGGGGAGTGGAGTAGCTAAATTAATGCGTGGAAGCCAAAATTGAGGGATGGAAGACAAATTAGTGGGAAGGGGATTTAAATAAATTAAAATTATTAATTCCACACATTTGGTATAAATTAGGCAATTAATCAATTAATATTAATTAATTGAGGGAAAACATGAATGGGGTAAATAAATATAATTTATTTTCTCTAATATAGGACTAGGATAAGAACACAAATTAATGGTTGTTCACCCCTACAAGATGATTAATTAATAGATAAGGTGGGTGAAATTGATAGGATTAAAGGATGAATGTTAATGATTAATTAAATGATTTTATTATTTAATTAATGAAGAATGACACAATGCTAACAAATAACCACAATGAAATGTGCAACATAAAAAAATAGTTATAAGTATGGCGAAATGATTTTTCAAAAGTAATGCTAATATGTTAAAAAGTGGCACTGCAGGTGTTAATCATTTTTTAGTGTCTATAGGATAAGGTTAGGATTTATGTTGATTTTTTTGGTTACCAAATCAACAGATTGGAAATTTCTCAAAGTATTCGAAGATTTGTCCTTAAATTCTCCAAGTGACTTGGCCAATGAACAGGATCAACCAAGTGTGGTTGAAGATCCTCTACTCTTCAGGCTCTAGGTGGGTACAACTATTCAACAAATGGATCCTCTAGTTGATTCTTTTTATAGAAGATTAAGAATTCTATCTATCGTATACTTATAATTTTAAATGATCATCCCTCTAAAGTTGACGGGTGGCATCAACCATTTGTGCAATAGGAGCACATCGTTGGTTGGGGTGATAGAGATACTGATGGATGGGATGTGGTCACGCATGATGGTGGGAATGTTCACGGTTGGAATGTGGATTCTTTTGGTTGGTCTCCTCATTCTCAACTAGACTTGGCGGGTTGGGGTCCCAATGATATGGAAGAATAATCGAAGTTAAAGTTTTGAAATTTTGATGTTTATATCATTTGGTTGTATCGTGTTATATCTGCTATACTATCAAGCCAAATTTTGTATGATAAGCTATATTTTGGGGTATATTAGGTTATAATTTGTTGGAAGATTTTGTAACCCCAATTCAATACCATAATGCATCAGGAAAGGATATTGGGTTTTCTTACTGGTTCTTTCCTGATTGAGCCCTTGAACTAGATTTTATATTAAATAATATATATAGTGGTTAATCCATTTTTTCTTTAAAAAAAATGTCTACTTCTAATTTCTACTTCAAAGTGGCATAAGTTTGAAATAGATTGATTTTCTTACTGATTTTCTAATTATTCAAACTTCTTGGTTATTCTTACCTCTACTAATCCTTCTATCTATTTTTGGATGATTGTTGAGCATGTCAGAGTTTATTTTTTGGGTGTCCTGACATTAATATTTTATCATTGATATAAACATATTAGTTATTTTTTCAGACAATGTGTTCAGTATGTTCATTAAAGAATATTTTAGTTGTTCACATGCTATATTGAGGATCTTGTGTTACAATCGTAAGGTATTATTCCATGGTGTCTTTAGTTGGTCTACAGAGGCTCGCAGGTGTTGGGATGACACTTTGAGTATGGTTTGATTGTGGTGTTGGTTGTTGTTGTTGCAGTGTTTCTGTGTATAGAGGTTGAGTATTTGGATTGGTACATATTTGATTTGATGTTTAGAGGTTGTGAAGCTAGTGGTTGCATGGTGCCTTTTCATTGTGTTCATGTTAGAAACTTAAAGAAAATAATGAAAATGAGAAGGAAAGAATCCAAGAGAGTATGCAAAGGAAAATAATTTACCAAAATACTGAAAGAGAGAGAGAGAGATATTTCTTCAATTGATCAACCAATAGTTCACCAAAATGCTCCAAGAACCATGACAAGAACACAAGGATTTGAAAGGGGAAAAGGAAGAAAAAACCCCTTGTGAATAATATGAATATGACACAAAGCCTAAATAATGAGAGCAATAAGCTCAATACAATATTGAGAGCAAGTTGAGAATGAGAGAGAAGAGAAGATTGAAGAGAACCCTAGAATCATAGAACCATTTGAGAACCAACTAATCAACCTAGAATACAAGAATGCAAGAAGTGTGTGAGAACCATCTCTTAAGTAGAGATGAGTGGAGGAGTTTTCATGTAACTCCTATCTCCTATGCATGCCACATCCACATTGTGTGTGTGCCAAATGTGTGATTCCTCTTAAGGGGGAATATCTAATTTCCTTATTAAAGGAATTACAAATAATATGACAAGACCTTGGTATATCATTTAATTACATAGATACCAAGGAAAGATTAATTCTAACATCCCCCTTTAATCTTTACTTGGGGAGATTAGGTATGACACCCAAATGTTTACAATGATTTTGAGATGTTTCTTTTGAAAGAGTCTTCAGTACATTGTTGATAGCTTGATCATCATGTATATCTTCATCTAGATTGGTGGAGCTGGCTAAGTGGATAGCACTTTGACAATACAAAGATGTAATTGCTTGCAGAGGGGGGCCCAAATCTTCAAGTGACCATTGAGATTCTTGATAAACATTTATGTATTTTGTATGTTCATTTGCAATAGGAAATAGAGGTGGAGCATGTAAAAAATCTGAGCCTGCAATAAGGCAAGAACCACTAGTAGAGCTCCCATCAATGGGATCTCCTAGTGCTAAATCAGTAACACTTTGGAAAGGAAAATCATATTGTGAATCATCAATTATAGAATTATAAATGCAATCTTCAGTTGAATAAGACAAATTTTTATCATAATATGAAGGTTCAAGATAAGCATCAGTAAAATCATATAGTGAATCATCAGTCATAGAATCAGAAATGCAATCTTTAGTTGCATAAAACAAATCTGTAATGTATTCATCATAATAAGTAAA
>MU225642.1:2299205-2310749 GCA_018584345.1 Thuja plicata
TGTGCCAAATGTGTGATTCCTCTTAAGGAGGAATATCTAATTTCCTTATTAAAGGAATTAAAAATAATATGACAAGACCTTGGTATATCATTTAATTACATAGATACCAAGGAAAGATTAATTCTAATAGTTCACAACTAGTTTTGTTCATGATTTAGAGTACAAACAGTTATCTTTTGTTGTGATAGAGTTTGGTATTTTAATGTTCCTATTGATTAGAGATGGAGATGAGATGATGTGAGTGTTATGAATGTTATTCATGTTTCTTTTTAGTGTTCTTGGATCATGTAATGATTGTGTTTGTGGAATACATTGTTGGATGTGATCATATTTTTTTGTTTTGGTAGTGTGTTGGTGTTTCTTCATTTAGGTCTTAGCCAACCTGATGGAGTAATGTGTTGAGATTCTTGATGCTATTTTGTTGATACACTATTGTGTCCATGGTTGAATATTTGGGTCCTATATAATTCTCATCCAACTTGATTTGTATTTCTTTGGAGATTGAGCTTATTGTTTACATCTTTTATTGTAATAGCTCTAACTGACCTAGTGGTTTATTATTCTTTATAATATGTATAAATGAGAGATCATTTTTTAATTATTACAAGTAGAGAGAGATGTAATATTATGTTATTATAAGAAGATTTTTTATTTATTTTAATATATAGATTTTACTTCATTGGAATTGTATTGGCATTGGAGATGTTTTTTTTTTCAGTTCAATTATAATGGAATTTATGTCCACCCTATTGAAATTGAAGATAGATTGGTGAACTTGACTAAGGGCTAGATATGAGATTGTATTGTGAGTAGTGAGATTTGGGTAGTGTTCTTTCTAATTATGCTATAAGCCTATGGTTTCATGTGCATCCTTTGTTCTCTATTTTTCTCTTAACTAGGTTGTGCTTTTAACAGTTTACACTCATCTTGTGGGTTTGATTCCTACTGAGGTTTTCCCTTAACCAAGTTTCCTCGAGAAAACATCTTGGTGATATGTGTTAAATTTTGTGTGCTATGGATCTCTCTTTTACCATTTATCTTTCAAATCTAGTTGGACAAAGTAGAATTAAATTTATATGGTATGTACTACTGATTCACCCCCTCTTAGTTATGCTTGCCTTCTTTTGGACCTAACAATTGTATCAGAGCCTAGGCCTTTTGAAGAAGATTGACCTCTTGAAGGACATTTTCCATGGAAATTATAAGCAAGGAGAGTCCAAAGTTTGATGGAAACAACTACATTTGATTTGGAAGGATTGGATGACTACCTACCTAATATGCATGGGAATAAAAGATGAGTATTGACAGATTACTAAGAAGCCTTATGCTATTCTAAATGATACAACATATGAGAAGAAGAAATTCAAGGAGAAAAAATTAGCAAGAAAAACCTTGATCAATGCCTTATCTGATTCATAATATTCTCACATTTATGGATTAAGGACTGCAAATGAGGTGTGGAAGAAATTATAAACTATTTATGAAGGTGATACATATGTTAAGCAAGCTAATTTGTAGGGATTAAAAGGAAAATACAAAGATATGAAGATGAATGAAGGTGAAACTACCTCAATTTATTTGTAGAGAGTAAATGATCTAGTTTGTGCAATCAGATGTGCTGGTGGTACCTTGACAAATAATGAAGTGTAGACAAGATTCTAGGATCTTTGCCCACATGTTATAGTGAGAAATTTGCTTCTATATATTGACAAATTGAGAACTATAAGAGAAATTTATAGAGAAGATTTGGCAGGAACGCTCTGTTCCTATGCGATGACTACACTTAGTAAAGAAATTCCAAATTTTGAGAATGCATTTAAAGCCAGTGTAACTAAGCATGACCAGGGAGAAAGCTCTTCAAAGATGAAATTAAAATACTATGATAAAAATTGGGAAGAAATCATGGAGAAAGAAAGGAATATTGATGAACTTGAAGCTTTGATTGCAAGAAGACTACCTAAGGGCTCAAGTAAGTATGAAGGAAAGTTACCTTTGAAATGTTTCAATTGGAATAAGATTGGTCATATTGCATCTATATGTCTGAACAAAAAATCTAAGGATAATAGAGAAAAATATAATAAATATTATTCTAAGGGTCATGAGAGTATTTATGGTCCTGAAGAAGGTGTGATCAATGATGATTATTTTGCTAGTGAGGATGAAATTGTATTCATTACTATTAAAGAAGATAATCCTAATGAAGAGAAAGAATTGGTCTCACGAGTTCTTAAAAGAGATGAATGTGTTATTGATAGTGGATTCTCACATCATATGACTGGTGATAAGGATAAGTTTGTGAATCTTGAAGAATATGATGGTGGTGTTGTTATATTTGGTAACAATGCTCCTTGTTTGACTAAAGGAAGAGGATATATCACTCTTGGTGGTAAAAATAGTACTGATAATGTTTTGTATGTTGAAGGTTTAAGTCATAATTTATTGAGTGTTGGAAAACTATTGGATAAAGGTTTCAAATTGGAATTCATGTATGGAATCTATAAGATCAATGAGAATACTGGAAATATTATTACATCAGGTACACAAATTGCTGGTAATATATTTCATTTAAAAAATATTGAGAATAAATAGTTGATTGCTGAGATTTATGACAGTTGGTTATGGCATATAAGATTTTTTCATGTGAACTTTGATAATATAGTGAATTTTAGCACTATTAATGTTTTAAGAGATTTTTCTAAAATAATGAAGCCTAACAATATGTGAAAATAATGTCAATTGGGTAAATTGAATAGATCTACTTTCAAAAATAAGACATACTCTTTGAATGGATTGTTAGATTTGGTTCATATAGATCTATGTGGTCCTACTAAAATAATAAGCTATCAGGGAGAAAGACATTTTATGTTATTTTTTGATGACTATTCAAGAATGATGTGGATTACATTTATAAGAGATAAATTAGAAGCCTTTTAGAAATTTCAAATATTCAAGATGGTGGTAGAAATAGAATAAGGGGAAAATACTAAAGTGCCTACAATCAGACAGAGGTGGAGAATTTACATCTGGGGAGTTTCATGCATTCTGTGAAGAACATGGGATAAAGAGAAAGACATCTACTCCATGAACCCCACAATAGAATGGTGTTGCTAAGAAAAGGAATATGACTATCCTAGACACAACTAGGACTATGATTCATAGAAAAAATATTTTCAAAAATAGAGAGGGATATTGAGAAGCCAGACCCACACAATTCTAACATTAAGAGATTCAAAAAGGAGACTGAAGGAGGTTGTCCAAGGCTTGATCAAGAAAGAGTGTTCTCCCTACGACAATAATCTATCACAATAACCACATATTTATTCTTTGAAGAGACAAGGAACGCAATGAAGAATCCTCTAGCATAAGGAAAAAGTTCAATCTTACAAATGATTAGGAGCTTCCAATATTCTAATACCTAGTTGTGAAAATTAAGAGGATGCTAGACATGTAATTTGCAATCTAAACCCTAAAAAAGGTAGAAATCCTCATTTTCAATCATGTCATCTCAATTAGAACTCTAATTTTTTTTTATAAATGTCGGTCTTCATTCCATATTTTACCTCTTTTCCCTCCAAAATCATGTTGAAAATATTAATGTTGCCTATCAAAATGACAATAAAAAATTTGCATTTGTATTTAAGGTGTTCCTCTAGCTCGAGAACCTTTCCAAGCACCACTTTGAAGGATAAAATCAAAATGTTAAAAGTGTTTTGTTAAATATTTTTCTTCATAAAAATTCAATTTTGACAAAAATGGTCTTATGTCTTTCAAGATACCTGAAATAATTATCATTTAGCCCAATGTGCCAAAGAATTATGGAGAGGAAAAAGATTACATGACAGGGTCTCAAGTTTGCAAACCTATCAAAAATGTCATCAAAAAATAATTGAAGTGGAGGTTTTCCATATTGGCAGGTTCTTTTCAAATTTTTGACTTGGTTCGCAGGTTTCCCATTTCATAAAAAGTGTGAAGCTTCGATAAAGATAATGAGTTCAAGAAAAGGATTTGGATCCTTCATCATATAATTCACCAAAATCAAAGTATAGAAATATATTGTGACGTGCTAATGTTGAATTTCCAAAGCAGAGTGCAAAATGGAATGATGCAATTTTCCTTCACCTACTTGTCACTATGTTGTTCTCCAAATGCTACAGTGTTATGAGTGTGATGTAGGGTAGCCATAAAATGCTAATTAAATTCATTGGGTGGAATATAGGCTTCTAGAATCGAAGGAGGAAACTATTGTAACTGATTTTTTCAATAGAATGTCTCTATGGCATTAATTATATCTCTAGAGAGTCTCTTATTCACAATAAAGGATTTTCCTTTTCCACATTGGTTGGAAACAATTTTATTTTGAGTTAAATAAATGTAATGGCATTATGAAAAAAGTATAAGCACTAATTTAAGCATTTTTTCTTTATATTACTAAGTATGTTCCATTTTAAATTCTATAATCTTCAACATAGATAAATGTAAAGATTATGTTCTATTTTATTTCATTTTCTATTTCTTTTGGGAAATTGTGACTTGATTTTCCAATAAATGGGTACTATTCTAAGACTCACTTGACCTTCTTCTCTCTTCAAAATAAATCAAAACATTAATCAATGGTTTATGAATAAAAAAAAGTCAATAATGTACATCCATAATTGGCAAAATAACCAACAATACTACCTTTAGTGAGCATTAAATGATTTTATTTCATGTGGATCCAGTTTTCATAATCACATCATCTATATATGGTTTATTACAATTAGTATTTCTTGACCTAGTGAAATTTTTTGGGGTCAAGTGAAGAATTTGGGTTCAATTGTATTTTATGTTAGCTCTTCATCTTGTTTGATTCAATTAATTGTTAAGGTATACTCTTAAGAATAACCTCCCTAATTTAAGCTAAGCTCAAAGTATAGATGAGAAAACCCACTCTCATAGAGTTAACCTTTAACCCTCTATAATCTATCATGATGACAACCCTATCCTTGAAGTAATATTTTTTCTTAGAAATTAGAGTGACAAATTTGGATCTAAGGCTATCTAAAAATGACCACAAGAGAGGATTGTGGACAACATGGAAAAGGGTGATAAATAACCCCATAGCTAGAAATGACTAAAAATAGTGAAAACACCCTAAAATAGAAGCACCAAGATTCACCCTAGCAACAAAATGAAACCCAAGAGGATACTTAATAGAAGCACAAGGGTCAATCACAGGAACAAGACATCCAAAATGGACCAAAATATGTTGGACACACCAAGAGTATCATGGGAAATGATTGGTATGAGAGTAGATACTTAATCAATAAGAAACACATGAAGGTACATTTTTACACCTTAGAGAGGTATACAAATTCCAAGGAGAAAAATGGACAATGAAAGTAGAAGTGGGAGCAATGGAAACATCATTGTTCTAATAAGTGAACCCCAAACATCCCAACATGCTTCAAAAATTTGAAGCAATGAACATACAAATGTCATTCATTAACAAGGAGTTGACATCGAGTGGGGAATCTACACCAAGCAAGCACAAGAGAAAGAGAGTCATTATTGTTTCATGTTTGAGAACTATATACTATGTTTCTTATGTAAGAATCTAACATTCAAGAATGGATGAACAATGAAATAATTCCAAAAAAATGTACATTTGGCACAAGATTAGTCATTTTTAATGTGTGAAAGAAGGATCTCTAAGTTTTTCTTTGTGTAAAGAAAAGAACCTATGAGATTAGTATTCTACTATAAGTAATAGTGCATGTACTTCTTTTTTTACCATTGATATATTGTAAAGAGAGAAATAAATGTAGGTATTTTGGGCACCCAAAGTTGCTACAATAATAATTTTATAGTCTAGCTCATGGCCTACATGACATTAACATTTTTATTTTCCTGTTTCACCTTGATAAAAACCCTCTTAATTCTCTAGTACCTATTTGCGAGTCTTATTCTCCTTTATTTTTTTATCCATGTACAATATTGATCATTCTTTCCATTTGAAAGTCCTCAAATTTGACTTAAGTTGTAGGGGAGCCCAAAATACCTCAAGGTAATTGAGGAAGCCTAAATACCTATGCTAAGTTATCGATTCACTCCAAGTGATCAAAAATAGTAAGAGGGTAAATCCCATAATCAAACACATGCAATGATATTTTCATTTGTTATAGTTTTAAGCCATTCAATTTTGCTTGTTTCTCTCTATTTTCATTCCCAAACCTTAGGGTTTTCAATCGAAGATAGTATATTTTAATTTATTTTTTAAAGTTGAATTTTCATCCCCTCTGTCATTTTATTTTCATCTTCCATCCTCTCCTCTTTTCCTATATAAAACCTACACCTCTCATTTATAAGGAAGGAGAATTTTTGTTTACACAAACTTTGATCTATTTCAAAGATTTTTTTCTCTCCATAGGATAGAAATGTTATGAGGCTTCCTATGCAATGCTTTACTAAAATATTTGCATCCCTTTACCAATAATTGGATAACCTTTAGAATATTGAAAGCCTAACTACAAAGCTAATACTAAATATTTATATCCAAGAAGATAATGTTAACTTCTTCACCAATGTATATCTTCTATTTTCATCAAGTGAAGTACCCTAAGATTGAAAAAGAAGAAGATGTTATCGATTAAATTTGTACCATACTTTGAGGGAACACAGACAATGATTGCACAAGAAGGTTCACAAACCTTTCCAAGTTCTTTTTTTTATAGAAATACATTTTCTTTATGATAAAAACTCATTTATTAGCACTTAGATCATATTTTTGTTTCAGAAAGACATTTTCTTTAAGCAAAATTTTATATATTAGCACATAGATCACATACTCTTTCCTAAGAAGTAAAAAAATATGTTATTATTTCTTATCTTAGCTTAGATTCATTATTACTTTCCTCATTAAATTAGGTTAGATTACTTTCCTTGTAGATAGATAAACTTCATTTTAAAGCTTCATCTACAAAACCAAAAGCATGGAAAAAATTCTATTTAAAAAGCTATATAGGAGTTGTAATTTGTGAATAGTTAATTGATTCGCATTTCAATTTGGAAAAGCATGAAAAATAAAGTAGATAAAAGCTCACTAGAATTCATTTAGAGTAACATAATTGATTCACAACATTTAGAAAGGAAAAATAGAAAGAGAAAATCCCAATATACCATCACACGCATTCAACTTTCCTATCTCTCACTTGGAATTTTATGCTAAATGTGTATAGGATTTAGACAAATTGAATTGAGTTTATTTTTTGATGAAATACAATAAAATATTCCCCTTAAGAACATTCAATAATAATAGAAAGAGAAATAATACACGAGGAAGATTCTTTCATATGGGAGAATTCCTTCTAGTCCAAACTCATTGAATTTATTCATGTCAAATTTGTAGCAGTAACACTCCAAAAAGTCGTAAGAGGACATAAAAACATATTGTAGACATTGGCATTGAGATGGATTTTGGTGAGAGGTCATAGGTGATTGTATTTTTTTGTTGTCCTTGATGGAAATATAGCCATAGCATATGTCTAGGTCAATCGGTAAGGTCATTGTTTGATCAACAAGAAGAAAAAAACTAAGTATATGGAGCAGTGAACATGAAGAACAACTACATATGGAGATTTTAGTAACAATTAATTTTGATTTGGAATTCAGGGAAGCAGTCTTAGACATGAGATATATATTATCTTAAGACATCATGATTACAACCGCAACTCATTTGGACAATCAATGTGCATGCATCTCAGTGGCAGAAGAGGTTACACGTTGAAGAGACTAAGTTCTTGAGCTACCTGTGGTAAATCTTTGATCGATGACCGGTATGGATAATATGGTAAGTATAGTTGTTATAGTGACATGTCTTAGACAATAAGGAAGTGATGAGTTATATTTTATACGCCTGAGGCATACATGTAGAGAAGATTCCATAAGAAGTTTAAGGTGGTCAAAAGGTATTTGATTATTCTTGTGAATATCACATGAAAATCTTATGATGGATTAAGGCGGTGCTAGAAAATGTTTTATTACATCAACATATGTGTTTTGGCAAGATATATTTGAGCGAGAAGATTGAAATTTGAATTTGGTGAAGGTTAAGGTGGTACTGACTAGAATTTATTAGTTTTCTTTTCAGTTTTGGATGCCGAACTCTTTTAGGCCTTTTTGTGTATGTGTGGATTTATTCAGATGGTTTAGATGATATTTATGTAATACATTTCATTATGTTATTGATCCATTTCTTTGTATGTTATATCTTCTATGGACATATGATTTAGGGTTACTTTATGATGCTTACGTATATGTTAGGATTTCATTTTGATTATGGTTTTCTGACAATATCGACCTTAGATTTATATGCACATTGATAATTGTATGTTTGCATTACTGTTTGATGTGATTGGTATGGTATGGGACAAAGTCGTAGTTACTTGCTTTGGCAGGATCCACATGATAACCTAGTCTCAACCATTGTTTTCCATATTATATATGCATATATGTTCGTCTTTGTGATGATAGGTTTGCAGGTACCGGGCTACGTCTTCCCTGAATTGGTAGGAGTGAGCGTGCCCTATCACAATAATCTCAATGGTAAGAGAGGGGAGATAGTTTTCAAGCTCAAATCCTATCCTAAACCTAATTGTCCTAGTTAGTGGGCAAGTATCTGTTTGGCTACCTTACCGAATTTGTATAGTTGATAGGAATTCGTGTATCCCTTTCTTTGAGCATGTTTGATTTTGCTTGTGTTCGATTTCATGTGCTCGATTTGGTTATTTGTGTGTTATATCATGTTATTTATTTAATTAAATATTAATGTAATTAATTATTAAATATAGGGTATTTAATTAATTGAAAATTAAATTAAATACCTATGTTTAATTGAAAGGTTAATTAAGTGCAATTATTGAATATTAATATTTAATTAAAAATTAGAGTAAATATGCTTTTATTTTTTATTAAATAATTAAATATTAAGTTGCATGGATTAATGTGATTTGAATATTTAATTTAATATTTTATTAATTACATGTGCATGATTTGGTTGAAAAAGTATTTTCAAACTCAAAGACTTCAACTTGATTTTGGGATTCAAAGTTGAGTTGTGGAATTAAAAGATATTTTAATTAATTAATTGTTATTTTCTTTCAATTTTGGAGTGGAGTCCTTTTAGGAGTTAACTAGTGTGTTTTCATGAGGGTTTGCATGTTTAGGGGAAATTGAATTCCTTTAGGAGGGAATTAGGGTTTCATTTGGGGATAACAGGTTTTGGAGATTTTGGGGAGAGCTTGGTGTGTGCTTGGCTTTTGGGAGAATTTGAGGATTCTTGTGGCTGCATCTTAGATTGGAGATATTCGTGTGTTTTCATGGTTTGCATGTGCTTGGATCCTCATGGTTTCCAGATTTGTGGTTGATTTGTGCTTGGAGGTTTACAAGGTTTTGCAACCTTCAAAGGCATAATCTTAGTTTTCTTGCATTGGATTGGAGGTAGGTTTTGTGATCTTTAAAATGGTTTCAATTTTGCAATTATGAGGTTTTTTGATGTTTGATTGGATGCATGTCAATTCTTTATAGCTTGAATGTGTTATTTCAATTTCTATATTTTTGGGTATTTAGAAAACCCTTAGATCTGTTATTTTTTATTATTTGTTGTTACTTGGCATAGCACAATTATGTTGTCCAAATTTTGTTGAAAAATACCTCCTATAGCTCCTAGAAAATGAAAAAATTAATCTGGACTATAGTTTAAACTATATAATGGTTGAAAAATAAATTTGTATGGTGGAAGGAAATCAATTTTTAGTTAAGAAATCAATTTTCCCTTATAAAAATTTAATTGTTTTCAAAATAGGATCTCGGTGGAAAAAAAATAAAAAAATACAGAAGTGAAAATAATTCACCAGTCATTAGGAAAAGAGAATAAGACAAAAAAAATAAGAGAGTGCTTTATTATATTTCATTTTCGGAATTTTAAATTTAAAAAAAATAAAAATGATCATTGTCGAATTTTGTTTTAAAAATAAAAAATATTAAAATATTAAAAAAAAATTTCATTGGGCAGGTGGGGGCCACCACCTCCCCCACCCCCCACGGCTTGCAGGGCTCGCTGCGGCGCGACAGTCGAGGCACCGACACGACAGTCGGAGCTGCCGGCACGACAACTAAGGCGTCGGTCAGGCCCCGCATCCCTTCCTTAAAGGAAGGAGCCCACAACAATCAATCTAAACAGGGTGGGGTCCACGAGACCCCCACAAATTATATTTCATTTCTTTTTTTATATAAAATTTATTTATATTAAAATTCATTTAGTTTAAAATTATTTTAATTAGATTTTGATTAAATTAATATATGATTTAATTAAATTTTGATTAATTTAAATTTTTTTTTTAAATTAAATTTTAATTAATTTAAAATTTAATTATAAGATTATTTAATATTTGATTTTATTTAAATTTTATAATTTAGGTTGTAAAGTTTAAAATTAACTTTAATTAAAGTTAAAGTTAGTTGGTTTTATTTATGTTATTAAAATTTCTTGTTGAAATTTGATTTAAATATTAATCATGTACTTGAACAGTGAATTAAATTGTTTGATTTTTAATTGCGAAATGAATATTGAGTGGGGATTGCATTCTTTTTTCTAAAGAAAAGAGAATTAATATTATTATTAATTTATAAATCTAAGAGGATTTATTTTTATCGTTGTTTATAAAATTAATTGTTATTAGTGAGGAGATTCTACGGTGTAAATTAGATAATATTAGAGACATTGATTGGGTGATTTTTATTAATGCTCATGTTGCACCTAAGATTTTGGAAATTTTGTAATTATAATTGAAATTGGTAATTATTGTATATGTTAGAAACTACTTGTTGGGAGCACGCTCAGACATGCAAATGTTAGAGATATACATCAAATCAACTACACTAACATATCTAAACATACTCTAAAACAAAAGATTCCATCGTAACCTCCGATGAGCTAAACAAGGGCACCCAATGCCTTGTTAATTTGCTCTTAGAGAAGGTTTGTGGGTGTGCTCTCCCAACACAGTATATTGATCCCACTTGATTGATTGGTAGATGAAACTAGAATGCAAACTAATGGATGGATGAAGAACTCAAGAACAAGTATGAAAAACTTGTCTCAAGCTATTCATCATATGATTGAAATGCAAAGTAAAAAACTAAGCTAGAATGATATGCATGAGATGAGAAAACTAGATTCAATTGCCATTATCCTAACATATGATTTCTAGATTCAACTATGAATTAAGCATGAAATGAACTAAGAGCTAAGATTTAAAAACATGAACTAATACAATTCTAGAGCTATTTTAACATGATAACAATGCATAAAAAGGAGATGACTTGCTCTTGACAATGACCTCTATTTATAGATTTTTTAGAGGAGAGAGAAGACTTAGATGAGGTGGAGCTCATGTGGCATCTACATAGGTGCCACATGAGGGACACATAAGCCATACAAGAGGCCCACTTTTCTCACACATGTGTGAGCAACTTTGGATGTGATGGGTCAAAGTGTACTTAAAGTAC
>MU225642.1:2314135-2328915 GCA_018584345.1 Thuja plicata
GAGCTGGCAGTAGAGACCGCTCGGGGGGATAGTTCACAGAGAGCACTAGATATTTTATAGGCTCAGGTGGAAAGTGGTGAGTTTTCCATTATTGAGGAGCATGGGGATCCTTTAGAGGAGCTAGCAGCGATGTCAACATAGATAGTAGCTCTGATCACAGAGTGAGACCTAGCATGGAGACGTGCGGAGGATTATAGAGCAGATTGAGATATAGCTCGGTTGGCAAGCAGGGCCGTAGGTCTGGGTCAGATGATGGAAGATGCAATGGCAGTGCAGAGAGAGGCTGGGTGGAGAGGATGAGAGGCCGCATACTATATGGGTCTCTATCACAGCGTAGTGCCAGAGGAGGCACGACAGCCTGCTTACTCAGAGAGAGTGCAGATAGAGAGCATAGGATGAGGCTCACAGGGATCGGTGGGGTTGCCACCTCACCAAGATAGTGGTGCAGGACCATCACGGTCACCATCATGATTTGTCTCAGACCAGTTTTGATACATGTTTTTGACACATTATGTATGATTTTGACATTTTGAGATATATACATGGACTTTGTGGACTATTTGGACCTTATGGACTTTATTTATGATTCTATATGATGTGATGTTTATGTAGGATGTATGGATGCATTATGATGGTATATTACATATGTTATATGATATTTATGACTAATATGCAGGAAGAGATGAATGTATATGAATATGCTGACGTATTTGTGATGTAGGGATGAGATGCAGATATATATAGATGTTAGATGTGATGTGTTAATGCTTATAGATGGATATATTTTGTCATGTATTGATGTAATGTGATGATGAATAAATATAAATGCATATACGATTTGTGAAATGTGAAATGAATCTAAAATGAATGGATCCTAAAAAATGTTAAGGACTTAACAATGCAACTAAATGTAACTATATGCAACGGTAATGAATAATGATTTGAATAAATGAAGTAACAATGCAACTAAAAAATGTAATGGAACTAAATGCAATAATGAATGAAGTAACTAAATGTAACCTTAATGAGTAATGATTAATGAATGAAGTAATAATGCAACTAAATGCAACTGTAATGAGCAATATAACTATAATGATTAATGATTAATGAATGAACTGAATGGATAAAAGTAACCTAATGAATGAATGTAAGATGAGACACATGAGGACACTATTTTTGTGTGTATCAAATAGGTCTAATAAAATCATTTAGGTGACTGGATAGGGAGAATAAATAGAAACCTTTGCCAATAGAAAAATCAAAGTGCAATATGACCTAACTAAAATGCAAATACTAACTACATGATGATAGTGGGATTGATACTGTGTTAATGTTGGAGAGCACACCCTAGTTTGATATTGCAAAAGGAGTTATGAACCATGTGCTAGAAAACACAAGTGACATGGTTTCTTTGTGTGGACTAGACTCTCAAACAAATAGGTTGTTAGGAACAAGAATGCGAGATATCAGATATGATAAGATCTATGAAATGTTACTCATGAGGAGACGCAGTACATCCACATCTTTTGAGGGATTTGAGATGCATGAATCCTGCCCCCAGTGAGGCATACATAGTTATAACCAAATATCAAAATATAAATGCACAAACAAACTATGACAAGAAGATCATACCATAAATGACACGTATTTCACTTTATACTCACCATAACAAACCAAGATATAAAAGATCGAGGCTGTCACGATAAGGAAATAGTAAAAAACAAGATAAAATCAACAAAAAAGCATCTAAATCAAGTGGTCATTCAGTCTAAAAGTTCTTACCATGAACAATTTTGATGTGAGGATTGATAGAACAGCCGACACCAAAAGGATGCATCCTGATGGGCCAAAGATTTGATTGATAAAAATGGGAATTTGCTGGCAATTGCTTGTGGATAGAATGATCATTAGGAAAGTCAATCTATCTGCTGATTTATTGGAAATGTTTGTGATCACTGTGTCTAGAACAAAGCTCAGTGTTGATATGGTAAGCTCAACCGTGCGGGAATTTTTATTACGGAGGTGGAAAATGGTCAAGGAACTACCTACACAGATATGGGTAGTGACGTTTATTATGGAAGATGATGTAGGCTGCTTGGAAAAAATGTCAGAACAGATGGTGGATCTGACTACACATGGCACCTGAAATAGGTTTTCACCATGGTACTTATCTATTGCGCCACTGACGTGGTTTTCACAGATGGATGAATTTATTTCTCTTTCTCTTTTGCTTTTTTTGATGGTTTTTTCAAGCTTTTGTATTTTTTATGCTTTTTTTATTTTTTTGCTTTTACTTGCTTTTTTGAATGGGTTTGGATTTTCTATTTTTCTAATTTTTTGGATTTTTGAATATTTCTGCTATACAACAGACTATTGATGGATCAAGCATAGAAGCACTTGAGATGTACAATATTTAAAGGATCAAGGAGTGGATCTCCCTCTAGTGATGCAATCTGATAAGTGCCAGAACCATATTTTGCTGTGACAATGAAGGGACCCAACCAATTAGGCTCAAACTTTCCTTTCTTTTTGTGGTTTTAGAGGTTTTTCATATTGTGTTGCAGGACAAGATCACCAACCTCAAACTGACGAAGCTTGATCCTTTTGTTGAACTGAAGGTGAAGGTGATTTTGATACATGCAGAGGTGGTCTAGGGCATTGAGGCATCTGTCATCGAGGAGTTCTAGCTCTTGCAAGTGGGAAACTCTATATTCTTCTTTGGACAATAGATTTTTGAGAGAAATTTTGAGGGAAGGGAGCTTAATTTCAATGGGTAGAATAGCCTTAGTACCATAAACAAGGGCAAAGGGAGTGGCTCTCGTGGGGGTTTGAATGGAGGTGTGATAAGCCCAAAGGGTAGGGTTGAGGCAAAGGTGCCAATCACGGCCAGCTTCATCGACCATTTTCTTGAGGATTCTGAGGATGGTTTTATTCGTAGCCTCAGCTTGACCATTTCTTTGCAAAAAGTACTTAGAAGAGGTATGGTGGGTAATGCTGAATTTCCTACATAGCTATGTGACATCCTTATTCTTGAAAGGTCCTCCATTATCAGTAACAATGTCCTCAAGAATGCCATAGCGACAGATAAGATAGTTCAAAATAAACTTCAAAATCTATTTTCCAGTAGTGTAGGTGAGAGGAACAACTTCGACCCACTTGGTAAAGTACTCTATAGCAGCAAGGATGTATTTATGGCCATTGGAAGAATTAGGGAAAATCTAGCCAATGAGGTTGAGACCCCAGCATGAAAAAGGCCAAGGGGTGATGGTGGGCTGGAGGGATTGGGAGGGAGCTTGTATCAAATTGTCGTGATGCTGACAAGGCACACACTTCTTCACATAGTTGTAGGAATATTGCTCCATAGTAGGCCAGTAATATCTAGTGCGTAACAACTTCTTGGCCAAAGTGAGTCCACTAGAGTGAACCCCATAGATTTCTTGATGTACCTCCTCCAAGGACATTTGTGCTTCATCAGAATTTAGACACCTTAAAAGAGTTACATCAAAATGCTTTCGAAAAAGGGTATCAGCAAGGATTGTGTATCGAGAAGTGTGGAAAATGAAGGTTTTATGTTGGTTGGGGGTTAAAGTAAGTGGGGTATGTCCATCGCGAAGGTAGGAATATACTTCTTGGTACCATGGGGAATTGGGATTAGCAATTTCACACACCATTTCAGAATTTAGTTTGTCATAGGCAGGGACCGTAAGATTCTCAACAAGAAACTCACACCATGCGCTATGTTCTGGCATAGTGATCAAGGACCCAATTGTTGCCATGGCATCTGCTACTTTTTTGTTCATGCGAGGGATCTGTTGGAAGATTAGCTCAGTGAAATGCATTTTGAGATCTTTGACTGTACAATGGTAGGGAAGAAACTTGCCATCCTTTGTTTGATATTCATCCATAACTTCTTTAATAACCAATTGTGAATCACCAAGCACCAATAAAGTGAGAATCTTCCATTGTATGGCCTGCCGAAGTCCAAGTATAAGGGCTTCATATTCTACAATGTTGTTGGTACAAGGAAACTGTAATTTGTAATATTTAGGGATGAGATCCCCTTTTGGTGTAACAAACAAGATTCCTACCCCCAATCCTTTCCGAGTTAAGGATCCATCAAAATAAAGCTTCCATGGTGGACTTAGAGCAAGATTAAGGACTGACTCATTTAGAAAATTGGTGATCAAAGGATGTTTACTGTCAACAGGTGCTTCAGCTAACTAATCTACAATTACTTGTCCCATGATAGATTTGTGTTCCACATAAACAATGTCAAATTCACTAAGGATCATGACCTATTTCACTGTACAACCAGTAAGAACAACACGTGCCAGGAGATACTTGAGTGGATCAATTTTGGCCACAAGATGAATCTTATGATTAAGCATATAATGTCATAGTTTTTGTGTATAGAAAACAACAACCAAACATGCCTTCTCAATTAGGGAATAATTTAACTCATAGCCAATAAGAGTCTTGCTGAGGTAGTAAATTGCTCGTTCTTTGCCGGTATCATCTAATTGTGCGAGGAGGGCTCCCAATGTGACCTCTGTAGCAGATATGTACAAAATCAGAGGATGACCAACAATGGGTGGTACCAACATGGGTGGATTAGCTAGATAGCCTTTTAGTTTCTTGAATGCATTTTGACATAAGCAATCCCACTGAAACTTGATATTCTTGTGTAGGAGATGAGAGAATGGATGCACCTTATCTACTAGTTGTGACATGAATATTTTGATTGATTATAGTTTTCTTAGTAAACTGCGTAATTGCTTTAATGTTTTGGGTGGTGGCATCTCTAGGATTGCTTTTACTTTCTTTGGATCAACTTCTATTCCACACTGTGATACAATGTATCCCAACAGTTTACCAGATTGTACTCCAAAAACATACTTCTTAGGATTCAACCTAAGCTTATACTTCTCCAATCACTCAAAGATGGTAGTAAGAATAGGAATATGTGATTCCCTTGTTTTGGATTTTCCTAAAAGATCATCCACATAATCTTCCATGATGATATGCAAAAGGTCATAAGAGATGGTAGTCATTGCTTGTTGATAAGTGGCTCCAGCATTTTTAAGGCCAAAAGGCATCACCTGATAAAAAAAGGTTCCCCAAGGTGTTGTAAATGCAGTTTTGTGCTGGTCTTCTGGTGCTATCCTGATCTAATTGTAACCTGAGAAGCCATCCATAAGTGACAACATTGCATGTCCTGCCGTCAAATCCACTATAATGTCAATATTTGGGAGTGGAAAATCATCTTTGGGACATGCAAGATTTAGATCTCTAAAATCAGTGCAGATGCAAATTCCCCCAGCAGGCTTACCTACTGGTAAAATATTAGAAACCCATTCAGGATAATAAATTGGTCAGATTACTTCAGCGTCCAACATCTTCTAAAGCTCTACTTTGACTACCAATGTGACTTGTAGATGCATCTTGCGAAGTTTCTACTTAATAGGTTTTACACTTGGGTCTACAACAAGATGATGCATGACAAGATCTGTATCTATCCTGGGCATGTCTTTGTAAGTCCATGCAAAGTTGATTTTGTGTTTATGCAAGAATGTTGTCATATCTTTCTTTTCCTGATCGCTGAGAGAAACTGCAATGTAGGTGATGTGTGGATCTTCTTCTGTGCCTAGTTTGATTGGAATAGTATCTTTGATGATCATAGAGGACACTTTTTGTTCTAAAGATATAAATAGAAATTCAGCCTCTCCCTCCTCTAGGGCCTCAGAAAGGTTTTCACTAGAGGAAGCATCCTTTATTTTATCTTTTTCTTCATCCAAAGGTACCTGCGAGAGGTTTTCACCAGAGGATGTATTTTCATTTTTTATTTTATTTTATTTTATTTTTTAATTTTTGTGACTGAGAGAGTTGACTTGGCTATCGAAGTAGGATTTTTCACTGTAGTGGATCTGATGTTCATATTCTCATAGATTCTTAAGTCCAAGGAGGGCTAAAACTACCTCATCTGAATCACAAACGTCTAAAGCTGGTGGTGTGTTTTTATGATCCCAGTCAATTAATTCAGGGTTTGTGAGGGGTAGACAAGGGGATGAAAGGTTGGCTTGGATGATAGTGAAGACATGGTGATTTTTGTTTAGGTCATCTTCAATATAGTGGAAAGGGATTTCAAAGAATTCTTCCTCAGTGTCTGAATCTGAGGCAGCTAGATAATAATCCTTAGTGAAGTTAGTCTTGGTCTCTACGGAACCCAATCCATGTCCTTTAGGATAACCATTGGTTGTTATGGTCTTTTTCTTACCTGTCTCATTAGTTCCAAGGCTAGTACCATGATATCCCATGCTTTCGACAATGGGAGTAACCTTAGGATACTTTCCTTTGGGGAAAATTACAGGTTGTTGTTCTTCATCATTATAGAGCCAATCAAGGACATTGTACTCCATGTGTTCATTTGATAGGGACCCCCAACGTTAAAAAATAGTTGATTTACAGTGCATAAGCACTTTATCTTTAGAGGGGGGTAATGGTGATGGTCTTCCATAAGACTTTGGAGACAAAGGGAGTTTCCCTATACATAGAACACTTTCAAATTTATACTCTCCCATGCCTTGATCTGTAAACATGGCCTTTGCTTCAGATGAGGAGGGTTTGTCTTCAATAGCCTTATCTTCAGTAAATTTTTCCTTTCCTTTGGATTGCTCAGCTGGTGTTTCTGATGTCTTTTCTAGAACTAATGGGGTGTTTGGAATAGTGGTTTCTTGTTTGAAGTGTCAACCAAACTCATTCAATAGATAGTAGTAAGATTGTTTGCCTTCCAATCTCTTGCAGTATTGAAAGGGCTCAGGATCTCTAGGAATTGTGATTTCTCTACTGTGGTGTGGGAACTTTAGACATTGATGATAAGTAGAGGGTACACCTTTAATAGCGTGTATCCATGGTTGTCCCAACAAGATATTATAAGGTAGATCTAGATCCAGTACATGGAAAATAGTTTCAATCAGGGCCGGGCCCACTTGTAAGGGTAGTGTGATTAGACCCTTGCTTTCTTTTTCTCGATCATCATAGGCCTTTATTGTGACTCATTTATCTGCACCAATGAGGTCCTCAGAAAGACCAATATTATGAATCATTTTCAATGTGCACAAATTCAAGCCAGATCCACCATCTATGAGGATTCATTTTATTCTTGTGGAGTGGATTTTGCCTTCCATATGGAGGGATTTATTATGATGAGGGTCAGGACCACCAAAGTCCTTACAAGTGAAGATGAGATTTTCTTGCGCGGCTAGGTTCCCTATCATAGCTTTGAATTGTGCAGCATTTATATTCTCAGGGACACGAGATTAATTTAGAGCTTTATCAAGGATTTCTTTGTGAATTGGCAAAGTTGTCAGGAGCTCTAGAATGGATATTTGTTCAGGTGTCTTCTCTAACTGGGCCAATAGGTCATAGCGCGAGGTAGGCCAAGCAGCGGTAGATGGTACAGCTAGTGGATTTGCAGATGTAGAAGGTTTATCAGTAGCTTGGACAGTGACTCTGGGTCTACGTATAGTAGCATTACAATCAACAACTTTGAGGATTATGGTATTAACATGTGTGTCAGTTTCTTCAATGCGGCCACAAAGAGAGTCAAACCCAAAGATATCATTTTCACTTAAACTCCCACATGTTTGATCACGGCCTATGATAGTATTGGTAAAATAGTCATATGGGATCCCGTTTGATGCATTGTTTTGATTGTGAGGTGGGAAGGACTGATTATAGACTTTGAGTTTTGCATTAGATGAGGATGCATTCTGACCTTCAACTTTGATTTTCCCATCCTCTATGAGATCTTTCAAAAAGTGTCTAAGCTTCATACATTTCTTGGTATCATGTCCCTTGATGTGATGATAATCACAATACTCATTATCTCTATACCAAATAGGTTTAGGTTGATTCTCATCAAAAGGTCGAGTATTTGGATAGACTATCATTCATTGATCCGCAAGTTGTTTAAAGATCACATCTAGAGGTTCTGCCAAAGTTGTGAATTGTCGTCATTGTTGATTGTCGTTGTTATTGTTGTTGTAATTGTTGCGAGGAAATAGGAATGATTGATTTCATGGTTGTTGATTGTTGTTCTGATTGTTTTGATTCTGATTTTGATTGTTGTTGTGATTCTAATTTTGATTCTGATTGTTATTGTGATTATTTTGATTGTTATTATTGGATGCTTGGACATTTTGAGCATGCTTGGCATCAGTCACTCCATCATTGACAAATCCTTTGTTTTTACTCCAAAATTTTGGTTTATCATTGTTGGAAGGAGTATAGTGTTTGATGCTACCTCTTTGCAAAAGGCCATCTTCAATGTCTTTTCCCTTCTTGAAAAGGGATTCAAAGGTGTCAAGTGAAGCCATTTTCATTTGGAAAGACATCTCAGAGATTAAATTCTTTGTGAAGATGTCAATTAAGTGACTATCAGGTATTTTCCATGGCATGCAATTTTCAATATGTGTCCATCGTTGTATGAAACTAGCAAAGGTTTCTCCATTCTTTTGTTTAGTATTGCACAAATCTCTAAGTGTTCCTTGATGCTCAATGTTATATGAATATTGTCCAACAAACTTCTCTACAAGATCAGAGAAAGTAGAGATTGACCCATAAGGAAGGGCCATAAACCATTGTAAGGCTATGCCTCAAAGACTACTAGTGAAGAGTCTTTTTAAGTAGTTCTCAATATAGGCAACTTCTTGACATGAAATGTAAAATTATTTGAGATGTTGTAGAGGACATGTTTCACCTTTGTATTTCTCAAATTTGGGCATCTCAAAAGTTTGGTGGGAATGGTTGTATTGTGATAGACTTATCAAATGGATAGGGACAAATCTCTTCAAAAGAAAACTCCTTCTTGCCCCCATTTTGTAAGCCTTGTACAATGCTTTTGAGCTCATTGAATTTTTGGGTGAAGTCTGGAGTATTCTATGAAATAAATGGTGGTACATAACCTCTGCCTCCTCCAAATTGTGCAGCTGAAAAGCCTGTGGAGGTCATACCAATAGTAGGAGGAGGTATATATTGATAGGCTCGTGACGTATTGGTTGTAGATGTTTTTTCCCCTATTGTTTGAAACAAAGATGTAGACAAGGGCATGGAAATCTGCCTTATGTTGTTGACATTAGCACTTGCTCCTTGAGTTGTCATTGTTTGAGTGCTGTTATGTGTAGTATTATTTGGCAAAGCACTTATGATCTATTGAATTTGTTCTAGTGTTAATTAAGGTATTGATGCAGCTGTTGAAATAGGTGCTCATATAGGTACTAATGTGGAAGGTTCACTAATAGGTCCTTTACTGGTGTAACATGATGATGTAGCATTTGAAGTAGAAGCCATGGCTGCAGTAGTGGTAGCAATGGTTTTTGTGACATTTTGGGTAAGGAGAGTTTCATCAAAGTCAGTAGGAATCGTGACACTATTATGAACAAGATTCAAGAATATTTCAGCACTATTATGCATAATGGCCTTCTCAACCATTTCTAAGTTGTATGGGTCACTAAGGAAGTCCATCACTTGGGTGGGTCTTTCTTCTTGGTCCACTAATTTGGTTTCTTTGGGCACTTCCTCAGCTTGTACCCCAGTTCCTTGAAAGTATTGAGTGGCAAATGGATTCTCCTCATGGGTAATAGTGTTGAATGGTGCTCGCCTCATTTTCTAGCTTGGGATCGAGTGACTACCATACAATGGTGGATTTAGAAGAATGGAAGACAAGAAGGTGTAGGAAATGAAGTGGAGCAAAGATCTTGATTTTGGATTTGATTGGACTTGATTGGATTGATGTTTGATTAAAGATTGATTGATTGATTGATTGGATTGAGGATTGATTGATTGATTTAAAGGCTTTTGGAACAAAACCTAAGCATGACAAAACCTTATGATGATACAAAAACAAAATGATTTAAAGTAACACTTGTTCTACTTGAAGATGGACTTGTGATCTCAAGCAAAATGGGACATCGCCAAGGGATTTAAATTACTTGAGACAGACTGATGGTCTACAAGAAATGTTGTGTTTGTTTGAAGATGAAGGTTTGTAATGCTTTGATTAAGGTCTTTCAACCTAAAGGATTGATTTGATTTGATGATTTGATCTAATGCTCCAAGAGAAGGAAGAATGATGATGGAAGAATGATCCAAAAGAATGATGTTATCTAATCGTATCGCTCAATGGCAACAAAAGCACTGTTGATAGAATACTTGGCCATGAAATTGCAAACTTTGTTATTATAGAGGATTTTGTCAATTTTCTCATGATGTTCAATCTCTTGTTTGATAGATGTTGTAATATGTTGGTATTCCTTGGATTTACGAGTGGTTTCCTTCTGCTCTTGATAGACTGGAGGTGTTTGAAGCTTAACCTTCTTATATTTCTTGAAATTGGTCATGCCATGTGAAAATTTTGATTTTGGCTAAATGACTAAATGATCTAGGACAAATGATTTTGGGGTCCTATAAAAGGTCAAATTTTGAATGTTTTAGCAGATTTGGAAGCTCACTATTTTCAAGTGGAGACGGCGATCTCAGACGTAGCCAGCGATCTACACAGATGATGATCTGCATAGATGGTAATCTGTGCAGATGGCAGATCCAGAGCAGAGACGGCCGACTGTGGCTAAGGTAGTGTGTTAAAATTCTGGGCAAATTTTTGATCTTTAGTCTGATTTTGGGCAAATTTGTTTGATGGCAAGAACTGATTTTAGCACATGTAAACCAGAAAAATAACAGACATGCATCTCAAAACAATCCAATAAGGGACAAAGCAACCTTGAGGGATACCAACAAATGTGACATTAGGATTTCAAATTGTAGAATCCCATTTGTGTATGTTCAAGTGACTCTTTCAAGCCACTTATGTTTTTACTGGGTCTAGCACAACGAAGACAGTTCAAACATTAGCTACCTTAGGAAATTGGCTTCGCATGAAATATTATAGGCCCATTTCTTGGTAGTCCTTTAGTTCACATAGTAGTGTCACCCCCGGAAGGGCACCCGTATTTTTCCCTTTTGTTAGGTATTATTTTCGTACTACAAAGATCTCTTTCGCAATACAATACCCTAGGACACGTATGATGGGAATCTTGGGGGGAGAATCTTCCCTCCCCTTGCATTATAATAAGTCACCATTTAGAGGTGAATTGGGTAGGCTACTAATTTATAGTTGCTATCAAGGTTTCGTGGTGTCCCTGCAATCGGTTTGTATGGTGTGAGACATTAAGTCTCTAGTTCAACCATGCCAATATGCTGAGGATATTCACTCAGTATGGACTACCATTGAACATGACTTGCCTGAGCTTGAAGGGATAAAGAGGACCTTTGGGTCATACTTTATTTCTATACCAGCCGAAGGGATTACCAATTTGAGGTCGCCCTCTAAAGGGGACGGGCACCCTCTAGACAGGCCTGTCTAGAAGCTTGATTAAGCTAAGCTTTCTCTTCACCCAAGATCTGTGAAGGTGAGGGGGGAGGATACAGCTATAACTTACTCATAGCATCACTTATATTAAGGGTGTTAATCTAGATAACAAAATACCTCAAAAGAAGTGTTGAAAAACACTCCTTCAAACACACCAAGAAGTGTTCATTCCAAATTGAACCTATTTAAAAGCAACTAAGTGTTTTCTACCTAAGCAAAAGACACAATAGTATGGTTAATCATTCATGTTCAATTTATTTCTCACACAGTAAAAAGAAAGCTTGTAAAAGGTGTGTTAATTTGCCTTGTGTCGTTCAAGATTGGTTAAAATTAATTCCCTTAACATTCAAGATTGAGTGAGGTAAATTTTAAACAACATACATTCCAAGACAAGTGTTTAGTCATACAAGTTCATTTTAAGAATCTCTTAAAAACCATCAGGGAACCTACATGAAATTCGTTAGTAGTCTTGAAGTTTTGGATATTAAATGTTGTAAAATTTTTTTATTAAAACCCAGGAAAATGCATAGACGGCCAAGTATCACAGATAGTGAGCTACGCAGATAGTGAACTGCGCAGACGGTGATCTATGAAAATGGTGAAACACCTGCACACACAACCAAATACACATAGTCAAATTCTATTAAAAATAGACTTAATCAGACTTAAAAATAATATTTTTACCAAATCAGAAAACATTTAGCTCCTAAAAATTGCCTTACTGTTAAAAACCCGAGAGTTAAAACACTAAAAATTTGATAAAAACAGTTTAAAACACAGTCTTATGAGTCTGTTTCTGAACAGGCAGAGACGGTGAGTTATATGCGCAGATGGTCGAGTGTCGTAGATGACCTAAAAGCGCAGTCGATAATCAACGGAGATGGTGACTCAGAGTGGAGATGGATCTGTGTAAAATTTTATAGAATAGTGGAAAATCTGCAAACAACGTTAGAAAACAAGGGACGTGGGTCCCACTAGGCGTGCCCAAATGTATATGCTAGAAACCTACCTGTTGGGAGCACGCTCAGACATGCAAACTTTAGAGATATAAATCAAATAAACTACACTAACATATCTAAACATACTCTAAAATAAAGGATTCCATCATAACCTCTGATGAGCTAAACAAGGGCACCCAATGCCTTGTTGATTTTCTCTTAGAGAAGGTTTGTGGGTGTGCTCTCCCAACACAATATATAATCCCACTTGATTGATTCGTGGATGAAACTAGAATGCAAACTAATGGATGGATGAAGAACTCAAGAACAAGTATGAAGGACTTGTCTCAAGCTATTCATCATATGATTGAAATGCAAAGTAAACAACTAAGCAAGAATGATATGCATGAGATGATAAAACTAGATTCATTTTCCATTATCCTAACATATGATTTCTAGATTCAACTATGAATTAAGCATGAAATTAACTAAGAGCTAAGATTCAAAAACATGAACTAATGAAATTCTAGAGATATTTTAACATGATAACAATGCATAAAAAGGAGATGATTTGCTCTTGACAATGACCTCTATTTATAGATTTTTGGAGGAGAGAGAAGGCTTAGATGAGGTGGAGATCATGTGGCATCCACATAGGTGCCACATGAGGGACACATAAGCCATGCAAGAGGCCCACTTTTCTCACACATGTGTGAGAAACTTTGGATGTGATGGGTCAAAGTGTACTTAAAGTACACATGTGAAGGATCTTGTAAGAGGTGTAAAAGGGTGTAAGAGTTTTGGACCAATGAGACACTTTTAGAAAGTGTAAGAAGGTGTCATCATGGGTGTAAGAAACCTTGTTGGCACCAAATAAGAATTATTTGGAAAAGACATTTTTTGGAAATTTGCTCACACATGTGTGAGCAAATAATTAGGACTACTTAGTGTAGGAATCAAGAAATTAGCTTAATTAACCTTAGTTAATTAGTGAATAGGTTTATTTGGTGAGAGTGATGTGAAGTAGGGTAGGATCTAGGTTCAAATTAGCTTAATCTAAATTTAAAATTTAGATTAATTTGGTTTAGTAGAATTTAAGTCATGTGGAGGAATAAATAAATTAAAAATTTATTTAAAGGGTATTAATGAGGGATAATGTATTAAATAAGATTTAATACATCAAAAGGGGGTAGTATTTAAATTAAATTCAAATACTAAGGAAAGTGAATCATATTTAATTAAATAAAATTAATTAAATAGATAGAAGAATATAACAAATATAATTAATTAAAATTAACTATAATGTTATGGAAATATTAATTAAATTAATATAAGGACAATTTTAGACATCTACAATTATTTTCTACATGTATTTATATGCTATTTTTATAAATAGATTTATAGGAATGTTAACGTTTACCAATGTGGAATATTTAATTATTTATGGATAGTAATTTTAGTGGATAAAAGAATTTGCATGATTAGGGATTATAAATTTGTTTATCTCTACGTTAACATTGTATTTAATTTAATGCATTCTGAATATGAAGTTATTGTACTATGATGTATTTTGGGTGCGTGGTTAAATGAATTGTTTATTCTTTTACGTTATCATGTTTCGGGTGTCTGTTGGGGCTAGATAACCCTTAGGACATAAATCCAGAGGTTTTGGGATTGTATTTTTTGCATGGTATCTTATATGATGTTAGTTTGTGTTTATATGATGATGTCATAGTCCTGATATTCTTAGACCCAACCTAGTTTGATAATGATATATTATTTTGTCTTGTGAGGATACTGTGGATTATTGTATGGTTATTGAGAACCTATGTGCTCCTGAATGGGTAGGATGCGATTTGATTTATGATATATCTTTAAGATGCTCTTTTGTGAACCTAGGGTAGGTTACCTAGTTGTATAGTAGGAGGTGGATTACAATAAGTGCCAGAGCCCATAAGTGGCTTCAAGGATCGCTTATTGTAAGTAGTGGTAGGGTAAAAGTACAAACTTATGTCACACTTTTATAAAGGAAAAGGACCACAACATGCAAACTGTTCAACTTTAATGACATAAAAGGTGGCATTTGTATTTAGAATTTGAGGATGATGTAAACTAAAGAAATGTGTAAAAATGGATTAAGTTTATGTCTATAATTTTTTTTTTTAAAATTTGAACAAGAATGTACATAGTTTTTTAATTTTTGAAGTCCATTTTTCCATTGCTAAAAACTGCTGAAAATCTGGGGTCTAGTTCCCTCCAAACAAGTATATGCAAATAATCTATATTTCCCCTGATTTCAAAATATGTTATAGATAAAATGTATAGCTAGTGTAGAAAAGAAGAAAGATTGGTTTTCAATGTATATTTTCTCCGTTATAACTGCTCAAAGTTGAACTTATCTGAAATCGACAGTTTTC
>MU225642.1:2329191-2358502 GCA_018584345.1 Thuja plicata
GAAACATCGATTTTCTAAAATAATTTTATTTCTTTGGTAATTGGTATAAAACATGCATTTAATAGACATTTCCAATTGGAAAAGTTTAACCACTTATCTAGCTTAGCTATAATGAATCTAGCTAGACCATATGTTTGATGAAAATTAATTTTTATTTAGAAATACTCAAATTTAGCTGTGCTGATAAGTGGTCCTGAAACATGACACAACTTTGTGCTTTTACCCGGTAACAAGTGATAACATAATAAATTAATTAGGATGCCCTAGTATAAACTAATAAGATAATTCCTCACCCATGCTTGAGCGCTAGTATAGGCTAAGATGGAGGATGAGATGATGCTTTCCGCCTTGATGGGTGTGGGTATAGCATCGTTAGTGATCTTGTTTGTTTGAAAGGTCATTGATACTGTGTATGGTCACTTGAGTGCCAGAATCCATTGAGAGATTCCTAGGACAAAACTCAAGGGTTAGACATACATGATGACACCTTCCTATATAGAGTTTAGGTTATCCTACGTGTGTCAGTACCTCTGGTGTTGTTTAGTGTTTCTTGTTATGGTTTAGAGTGCTTCTAGGATCTTCCTATGAATTTGAGTATGAGGTCATGTATACCTTGTTTGCATTCTTGTTGTATACCCCATGTGATGGGCCTATTAATATCTCCTTAGCATGGTGGGAGTGGACCTTTGGTTCCACTTGGTCGGGTGGTAGTGATTATTATTACCATTGAGATTCTGACAGATTCTTCTTCATGCTTGGATGTTCCTTGTTGCAGTTTCATTTTTCTAGTCTTTTGGAGACTTGATCAGTAACTCGAGTTGTACAATTGTACCACATGTGATATGGTTATCATCCTTTGGAGGATGCATTGTATTGTTATTGTGTATTATTACATACCCTGTGACTTGTGCAGTGGATGTTGATTAAGTGGAATACCTTTGGTATCAGATGTATATATAATCTTTTATTATGAGATGTATGTAAATGGATTCAGATTATGTAACCTTTATGTTAGTTGAATCAATTATTCATTATTCGTAGATTATTTTACTGAAGTAATTCTACGTCAAGGAACCCTTGAGAAATGTTATCTATGTTATGTTGTACTTATGTGTATGTCATGTACTTCATTGTATTGCTTCCGCATTTTTATCATTATTGCTTGTAAATATTTAAAAAAAAATATATTTCATAAACTTGGTGTCATGTTTAGGTTAAGTTCTCCTGGGTTCCCTGGTGGGGCATTACAATTGTAATTTGTGTATAGTTAATTGATTCACATTTCAATTTGGAAAAGCACAAAAAATAAAGTAGATAAAATCTCACTAGAATTCATTTAGAGTAACATAATTGATTCACAACATTTAGAAAGGAAAAATAGAAAGAGAAAATCCCAATATACCATCACACGTATTCAACTTTCCTATCTCTCACTTGGAATTTTATGCTAAATGTGTATAGGATTTAGACAAATTGAATTGAGTTTATTTTTTGATGAAATACAATAAAATATTCCCCTTAAGAACATTCAAGAATAATAAAAAGAGAAACAATATATGAGGAAGAGTCTTCCATATGGGATAATTCCTTCTAGTCCAAACTCGTTGAATTTATTCATGTCAAATTTGTAGCAGTAGCACTCCAAAAAGTCATAAGAGGACATCAAAACATATTGTAGACATTGGAATTGAGATGGATTTTGGTGAGAGATCATAGGTGATTGTATTTTTTGTTGTCCTTGATGGAAATATAACCACAACATATGTCTAGGTCAATCGGTAAGGTCATTGTTTGCTCGATAATAAGAAAATAACTAAGTATACAGAGCAGTAAACATGAAGAACAACTCCATCTCGAGATTTTGGTAACAATTAAGTTTGATTTCAAATTCAGGGAAGCAGTCTTAGACATGACATATATATGATCTTAATACATCATGATTACAAATGCAACTCATTTGGACAATCGGTGTGCATGCATCTCAGTGGCAGAAAATGTTACATGTTGAAGAGACTAAGTTCTTGAGCTACCTATGGTAAATCTTTGATTGATGACCGGTATGGATAATGTGGTAAGTATAGTTATTATAGTGACATGTATTAGAAAATAAGGAAGTGATGAGTTGTCCTTTATACACTTGAGGCATACATGTAGGGAAGATTCCATAAGAATTATAAGGTGGTCAAAAGGTCTTTGATTGTTCTTGTGAATATCACATGAAAATCTTATGATGGATTAAGGCGGTGCTAGAAAATATTTTATTACATCAACATATGTGTTTGGAAAGATGCATTTGAGTGAGAATATTAAAATTTGAATTTGGTGAAGGTTAAGGCAGTACCAACTAGTATTTATTAGAAACTGCTCTAATTGAAAAAAATTTGAGTAAGACGATTGTTGTGAAGAAAAATTCATGATTGCTAGGGTTGCGATCAGGGTTTTGAGAATAGACAAATCAAAGAGCAGTAACAAAGAGCAGAGAGAAGATTGGATTTGATAGGCAAGGTGTGCTTCATCTATATCATTACTTGGTGTTCCCTAATAGTTGCAGAAAGAAAAATCCCTTAACTAAGTGGATCCCAATAGGTCCTGTATTGTAAATCCATTAATTGGGTGACCTCATAGAAATATCTTTCAATCCTCTAGTGAGGTAGATCTTAACTGATCTCATTGTACTCCTAACAATGTAATAGTCACTCCTAATAGGGTGAACCCCCAGAAAGGGTATTTGTAGCTCCTAATAGGGAATTTTTTTTTACTGTTGTGAAGAGCTTGTGGGTGTCATCCCCACCATGGTTTTCTCCCTCCAACTGAGGATTTCCTCATGAAAATCAGTGTGTTATGTGTGATGCATGTGTGGAAGTTTGATGTTATTTAATTTTTTTCATTGCATCAATTATATGGTTTGTTATTTGGAAGTTGTGGTTGAAGTTATTCAGACTGGTTGTTAAATTAGTAGGATACCTATTTTTATTGATTCAACCCCCTCTCAGTACCTCCGGATACTAACAATTGGTATCAAAGATTATCTCCTCTTGGTATTAATCTTAACCACTTGAGGAGAAGATCCCTAAACACAAACATAGAGAGTTACGTGTATGAGAAGCAACATGAGGATGCAAAAAAAGTAATCATTAAACTAAAGGAAAAGATGAGGAACTCCCTTGAAAAAAGAAGAGAACTTACTAAGCAATTGAGTGAAATCCAAGACTACAAAGAGAAACTGTCAGAAGTAAGTGGATCTAAATAATCTGAGGAAGCTATTGTAGATCTGATGAAGGAAAACAAGAAACTGACTAATAACATATCAAATCTGAAGAAAGAACTTGAAGTTCAAGCAATAAGAATGTGTGAAGATCTTGAAGGAAGAAGAACTATTTAGGATGCAAGGAAAGATGTTGAAGATGCTAATAAAATTGCTGAAGATGCCCTAAAGACAAAAGATGAATAACTTGAAAAACTAAGAGAGGAATATGAATTATATCAAAGTCAAATGCAAGCTACTATTGAAGAAAATTTGTAGGTTATAAGTGAGAACGAAAGACTGAGAGAATAAATTTAGACATTAAAGAAGGAACTAATGACTATGAAGGAGACTAATGAGAAAATGAAACAATACAATGACAGCTCACAGAAGATTGATGAAAAAATAAAAAGATAAAGAAGAAATAAGGATACAATTGGTCTTGGATACACTAATCAAGGCACATTTGAAGTTGGAGAATCATCTGGTTCTGGAGTCAAGAAGCCACAAAAAATATGAAGGTAGATTTAATAAATTATGGTAAGAAACCTAACAAACCTATCTTCTTTAATTTTGGGAAGACTATGTTATGCCTTGCATACCCGTCCCTACATTTTGTAGGAAAAATGTTGGGTCCCCCTTTTCACTTTTTCTTTTTCCTTGGTTTCTTTTGTTTCCTTTTGTTCTGTTGGGTCCCCCTTTTCACTTTTTCTTTTTCCTTGGTTTCTTTTGTTTCCTTTTGTTCCCCTCTGGGATTTGCTTCCGTGAGGGTCATTTTCTTTTGCTTTTTTTTTTTCAGCCTCCAGGACCCAGTCCCAGAGTTTGTCGTGAGTCGTCTGGATCTCGAACTCTGGGATTCTCTACCAGCATGTCTTCTTTTGTGAGAAGGTGTGGCTGCATGGAATCCCCGGGCCCAAAGTTTGGAGGTTTGCCTGTCTCGAGGATTGTAGATGAAAGCACACATTTTTACCCTTAGGATATAAATAGGTTTTACCAGTCACTTTCACATTTACCACAATCAAAGCAATTAGAGAAATTAGAGCGATTCAAAGGTGATTAAGGAAATTCAATAGCATCTAAGCATGATTTTCTCTTGGTGATTAGCAGTGTTTAATAGAGATTATCCATTGTGCATTCGTGGCCATTCAAGACTGGTTAGTTGCAGAGCACCTCCCGTGCTCGTTTCCTCCATTTTTCTCTGTGTTTTCAGGTAGGCCCTTTTTGGTTCTTCCTGGTTTTGATTCCTGGTTTCTCTTTTTGCATGTCTCTATTTGTTTTGTTTCCGGTTTTTGTTTCCACTTGTTTTTGGGTTTCTGGTTTTTGTTGTGTCGCCTCCCATTGGTGGGATGGCTCTACCAAAGGGTTGTCTGCCCTCTGTGAAGTTGTAAGTTAGCATAAATGTTTGTATATTTTGTACATTGTATAATTTTGTGTATATAGTTGTATATAGGTTCATTTTTTTGGTTGGCCTGCGAGTTGTGCTTCGGCCCTCGTAGTGCTTTGGCCCTCTATAAATCTATGTCCCATGTATATCCTTCCTATTCTACATCAAGCTCACTATGCCCTTTCATGTTTTACCCAATTTTTTGAGCTTGCCCTCTCGGCCAAATACCACCTAGTTCGAGCTCGACACCTTGCTGGTTCGATCCATGGTGGTTTTCTCTCTCCTTTGTCAAGTTAGTCTTAATGATGGGTTAAGTTTCCCATGTGAGCATTCAAAACCTGCCCCAAGTGGCATTCATTTCTTTGCGCATTCAGATAGTTGTTGGTGTTAATGCCATTACTTCCATTTCTACATGGCCATGTGACACCCTCATGTCAACCTAGTATGGCTAATTTCTGGTCATATCATGTAATGGTTAGTTCTCTGGGCTCCGGGTCCCAAGCCTCCCTCTGGTCCTTATTTCATTTCATCACATGAGCTATAATCCTTGAAAGCCTAGGTAGAGGTCAAATTCCTAAGTTATTTTACTATATATATATATATATATTTTAGGGTTTGAGATAAATTAACATCCTTCCAGGAATAGATGCAAAGTGGTGGTAAAATCTCTGGGATCCAAAATAATGTTATGTTTTATATACATACTGACGGTCATCCTATTTTGCAGGTTGCCAAAATTAAACTCATCGATCATGTCAGAAGCATCTGCACCACCTTCTCCACTCGGGAGTTTGGAACTCCCCACTACTGCTACAACTAGGGAAGCTATTAGGATGAAGGCCGAGAAGGACTTGGAAAAATTCCCATTAACAATGAAGTATCTGAAGAGGGACACTAGTCTGGGATCGAAGGTCAATTCCAAGTTACAGTTAATCAGTTACACAAGCGTCAGAATGTGGGTTGAAATGCAGGCCTTAGTTAAGATGATGTTCATTCAACACATGGCCGGAGATCCATTAGCAGTTCATGTGGCCACCTTTAGAATCCTCAAGTCTGCCTTCTTCCCCTAGTCTGTGCAAGCTCCGGAGCTCATTCTCACCTTGGCAGAACACTACAACATAGTCGTCCAAGCTGTCATGCTTGCCACCCCAGTTGCGACAGGATACCCAATGCCTATGGTGGCCTTGGATGCTACAACTTTTGCTGTGGGGCTAGGAATCCCCCAATTTGATTATGTGGTCATTCTCACCCAGTCTCTGGCCTTGGAGGAATTTCAGAAGCTTTCACACATGGCCCGATAATATCTCAATAACAACTGGCTTAAGGTGCCATGGAGGGATTTCAAAAAGATGAAGCTAGAGATCCCCCAGACAGAATTTAAAGAGAGCATATAGATGGGGATCATCTCTCTATGTAGGGTCTTTGGAGAGCACCATGCCTAGGAATTCTCTGCATGGATGTAAAATTTCTTGTTCGGCATCACCTCTAGAGGGTAGAATTTTGATTGGGTCACCATCATTGCCAATCATGTGGACCTTCAGCTTGTCAAGATCACCTGGTCCCCCAAATTTTACATGACTTCTTACATCTTTTGGGCACTATCACAACAATGCCCCATCACCTGGGGATTACTTACAAGTGGCGAGCTTGGAACTGGCAAAATCTAGAATTCTCCATGGGATTATTTCCCATAGATCTAATGGGAGGCTAGTTTCCTTAGCTTCTACCGAGTAAATGATTCCTTCATTTACTACAACCTTCTTACACTCACTTGAGATGCTAGATACCGACTCTCCAAGGAAGAAATGAATTTGGTTAGCACTTATGGCCATTATTACATTCAATACCAACAACACACTTATATTCGGGTGACCGACTTCTCCAAGAAACCTTACTTATTACCCAAACATTGTGGGGATAAGATAATTCTTTTGGAATACTACAGATAGATTCTGGAGCTGCATGCCCCCTTCACAGTGAAGAAGGTTACAAACGTCCTATTCCCAATCTCTTGTGGGAACTATTCTTGCAGTCTTGCCACGACGAAGGAGGTCGACAGTGAACTTAAAAGTTTAGGGCTGGCAAAATTTTATTTGGAGTGGAAGAATTTTGATCCGCTAGGCAAGATAGAAATGACACTTCCCCGGGAAGCCCCTCCACATGAGCTTCACTTAGAAGATTTTTGGGAATATTGCCAGGATGAATTTGAAGTTTGGAACCAGTATTTTTTCCAGATGACACAAGGCATGATGAAGCACCTTAAGCTTTGAAAGTTCCCCAATGACTTTTCAGACACTGGGTCCATAGAAGACCCGTAATAGAAAGAGAAGGGGCTAGATAAAATGGCCCTCCCTCTGGTGAAATGGGATGCATAAGAGGGCCTGACGATAGAGGACATCACCAACAATGTAATTGAATGCATCCATGCATATTTTCAGAAGGTGTGTCAAAAAAGCATATGAAAAGTTGGCCCATTTCTATGGGGATCAACTTCTGGGACCGAAACCTCCTTGCAAGGTGAGGATAGGGGAAGAGAAAAATGGGGACACTATCCCAAGTCCCATCCACATTTCCCATAGCAGAACAAAGGCATAAAACCCTGGCAGCATCCAAGCAAATGAAGGAGACGTTTATCACTTGGTTGGCCACCCCAATTATTATGGCCAGACCTACCCGCCCTTTTAGTTCTCCCTCACTTGCAGAATTAATGGTCTGGGTGATATGGACCAAAGCGGAGGAAGAGTGGGAAACCTTGTTAGATGTAGGGCCCCCATTGGTAACTAGGAGGAATAAGAAAAGAACAGTTGATCCTCAGCCAAGGGCAGAACTAGAACTTGGGATGCCTGACATCCTTGAAGTACATATTGTCACCTTAGACTCTCTAGAGCCAGAAAATTAGCCCAAAGATCCCCCGAAGACCTCCCCTCTACACGATGACTTTGACAAAATATTCAAGATGGACAAACTTGTGAATCTACAAGGGGATATCGGGACGGTGGTGGAAGAAATCATGGCCCAGGAGGAAGTGACTATCCACACTAAATGGGAGATCTTGGAGAAAGAATCTGCCACAGAGAAGGGAGCTTGAGAAGAGGGAGAAAAGGAATTAGAACAGATAGACCTCTCCAAGATGTAGGAGATACAGTTTCCAAAGTAAAGCACAATAGAGGAAAGACAAGTGTAGATTGAGCAACTGGCATCTGCTGAGGGAACCATACCTATAGGAACAACCGTAACCTTAGCCACCATGCTCCAGATGCCTCCTCCTACCCAAAAGAATGTAATATTTGGCGAGGTGATCTCAATAGCTGCACAGTCAAGCTTTGGCTAGACACCTCAGCCACCTCCTGAGGATATTCTAATAGAGGAAAATATTTTGGCGAAAGATGTTGAAGAAGAACAACATTAGCAGCAACAGCAGTAAGGTGAGGGGTAGAACCCTGGAAACATAGATGATGAATCTGATGCTGCTAAGGACATGGACATCGAGGTAGAAGATACCAATGCAACTAAGGAAGATGATGCAGGTGGTCTAGAGGATACATGGAAATAGTCTAAAGAGACTCAAGACACCGGGGATGTATAGCAGAACCCCTGAGGGGATTTTCAAGATTAGACTTTGGTAGCAAGGTTACCCCACCACCACAATGGTTAGTGGATTAAAAAAAGAGGAAGGCCCCAACATAAATAAAGGCCCATCTCTCCCTAGCTGAGATGATGGCATAGGCGCAAGGGGCCTCAAAACAAAAGAAGGCATGGACCCTCCATTCCAACCAGACCAGTCCGGACAAAGAAACAGTTGTGGTGATTGCAACACCTCCCCCAGACATAGATGCGGAAAAAACTAGAGCCGAGGACTATAAAATCATGGAAGTGCCTCTAGGGAAAAGAGACAAACAAGGTGAATTAGACCTGTTAAAAGAGGCGAGTTGGGCGATAGAGGCCCGTTATGACAAACAAGTCCAGAAACTCAAGGAAGAGGGGGAAAAGAACTCAAATATCCTTGTGGTTTTGACATAGCTGGCACAACCCATCACTACTATTCCTTTGGAAGCTTCCACATCTAGAGCACCACTCTCATAGGGTGACATAGATGTGCTAAGAAGTATGAAAAACAAAGCACAGGCAGATTATTACTAGGTGGTTGAACAGGTAGGTAATGTCTGGCGTTTCCTAGTAGCTAAACTCCCAGACCTGTACATAGCCAACAACGATCTACACTGGGCCAAAAATACCATTACCATCTGAGAGGGAGAAACTAAAAAGTACAAGGCCTAGATGAATGAGTTGGGGGAACTCCTGAGTCTCAGAGAGGAGATTGTTACCGAGGCCAAGATTTTGGGGGAGGAGTCCTTCAACTTAGTCCAGACCCAGCATTCCAAACTTGATCTCACATTGGAGATAAGAAAGCAACTGGTAGGGGCCCTATGGGATAAAGTTATGGAGGTAGAATATTCTTTAAATATGTAAAAGGCATTCATTACAAGGGTTTCAGAAGTTAATCCCTTTAGTACCAAAACATGTACTCCAGAGGAGTATGTCGTAGGAAAATTTAACAAGCTGATGGAGGCTTTATATCAGTCCCTGGAGGAAGTGGACGGAGAAAAGATGTCGTGTATATCTCGCATGGTGCTTCAGGCCCACGATGCTACGAAGATGGCCATGAAATTCAAAGTGAGTACTCTAGATTTGGGCGAACAGGTGGAGATGGCCAGATACCGTTAGACTAGTCTCAAGAATATCAATGAAGACAACATTGCCCAGCTCCTAGAAACATTCAAGAATTGAAAGGAGCAATAAGGTTCTTCGGATCCTAGAGATTTTCACCAACAGGGTTCATTATTTCACATTTTTGCAGCATAAACTCCCAGATCTCGAAGTCCCGGATCCAACAGTTTTGTATTCTTTTGATGACCCATGTCCAGGCTCCCCAGAGCTAACCGGTCATTATCAGGTAGTTAATAAGTGGGTCAGAAGGTGGATATTCCAGATAAGGAATGGCAGTTAGAGGGATGGCTCTAATAGGTGGTCTTCCCAAGGTATCTCTCTAGCATTAAACATCTGGTGCATCGAAGATAGTGAGCCAATTTTTCATTGATGAGGCATGCAACCTTGAACCCCAGAGGATCAGATTTCTTCTATTCTTACCCTGGCACTCTTCTCGAGGTTGATTCTTCCATTCTATTTTCTTGTCTTCTTCTACTGATCTGTCATAGCCTCTACTCTTTTTGAGGTACTTGCAATGTGGTGCAGGTAGTACCGGTCACCAGATATTGTATTTTATTGACTGAGTGTATAGTTAGATTAGGTTAACCTTAGGACAAGTATGTATATAAATAAGAAGTCCAACCTCATTCCAAGGGTTGGCAAAATTGATGATTTTGCAATCCATACTATTATCTTTCAGTATTTTCACTTCTTATAGTTGCAGAGCTCAATACTTGGTAGTTCTTAGTAGCTCTTAGTAGATAGATGCTCTCTTGGAGCTGTTGATGTAGACATCAGTGATGCTGGAAAAATGTTAATGAAGAAGGAAGGATTCTTGCAATGATTTTGTTGGTGTCTTGATCTCTGAGTTAACACTCTTTTATGCTGTATATTTCTGATGTCCTTTGCTCTAATGTTTAAGTAGATTAATGACCTCTTTTCCCTTGCTATTGAACATGTATGAATCACTGGTTTTGTACATGTTTAGTATTTAGTGTAGTTCATTAGAGCATGGTTGATGTTTTAAATGTATTTACATAACTATATGTAGAATGGATAAACTCTAACACTAGCATATCTTTTGAAGTTTGTTTAATAATCTGAGTGCTGGTAGGAAACCTCAACCTACCAAAATCCCTAGAGAAGATGAGCAAGAAAAACTAGCTATCCCCCTGAACAAAAAAGTCACACACCCAACTTAGCTCCCGCACCATCGAGACCCAACACTCAGGTGCTTGAAGGCCCAAAGAATGTATTCCCTAGACAACCTTTACATGTGAAGTTGGCTGGTACCTCGGTACTTGGTGATAACTTACATTTGTTGGTGAGACTGGTAACAAAGTCCTGACAATAGAAACTAGGCGCTAGAAGGAGGGCATGAGCTCATCCCCTTCGGAAGATTTTGACTTTACACCGCCTGAGGGTTCCCCAAGCCATAGTTTTAGGAATCAGACCTTTAGTGGGATTGGATTATTTTCACCTGCATGATTTGAAAGAGTCCTTAGATCAGCCCCCAATCCCAGAAGGTTTGTTGAACTTGAGCCTCCTACTCAAAAGAAGAAGACCCCACAAACCAAGCAGCCAGCCAACATTGTCTGGGAATCTACTATATCTTAGAACACCCAAGCCTCCCAAATAATCTTGAGAACCAATGCTCCACCTAGTCAAAATCCAACACATCTGATGGCTACTTACTTTGGTAACACTAGGTCCCCCATGTGATAGTTTCCTTGTGTTACCAACGATCTTCCTCCGTATCTGGAGAAGATATGCCCACAATATGAGCATTTAGGCTCACAAACTGTAGAAGAGCATTTGTAGGTATACAAAGATGCCATGAACTGACACCAGATCCAACATCAAGATGTTGTGACCCAAAGTTCCCTCTATCCTTGGGATAGAGAAAATTAAATTGGTACCTTAACTTTCCAGCCAACTCCATCAATAGTTGGCAGGACATGGAGTATGCCTTCCTAGCGGCCTTCCGCATACACGTGAACCCGACGTGGTCCCACAGCCAGTTTATCTGCATTAAGAAGGAACCAAATGAACCCCTTGTAGCATTAAACCATTGGTTCCAATGAGCCTTGAAGCGATGCACGGGCCCCTTCATCCTATCTGTGGATGTGACCATCTAGACTTACCTGAATGCTATGGACCCTTTTGTTACCACTCTCCTATGGAGAACCACGACCCCTAGTGACTAGGATACTCTGGTGAAGGTTTACAACCTAGCCTTGGAGTTGTCCCACAGTTTGAACAAAGCTTCTGGTGGGACTAGGAAGAGCATGCCTTTCAACATGATACTTGGAGTAACTTCTTACGCTCAGGGATACAACCCTAATCAGTCAATGGGTGCTCCATCGATGGCCATAAACCCACCACCGCTGATAGACCAGCAGGCCCAGTACCTATACCCATCACAAGCACAGAACATACCGGGTCTAGAATTCATTCCTTGGAACCAGCCGTAGAAAATGCAACAACCATTGACAGAACCCTCCATGGTACCTTTCTTCTAGTCACCCACAACTGGACGATTTCCATCCTTGACTCCGGGAGCTGTTGCCGCTTTCCTCGGGTACCAACCACAACAACCGTCACATTGTAATGTGAACACCTAGCTATTGACTAAGGTTGAATCCCTCTAGCGATTGGTGTCCTCACTTACTAAGGACATGGGACAGCTGAAGGTGGGGCCTTCTACGCCTCACAACCCCAATTCCTATAGAGGGAATATCTTCTCTAGCCAATGAAATACCAATGCCAGAGGAAGGAACTACAATAAAGGGCCTCGGCCCAACCAACATCAATGGAATAACAATGCAAACACTGAAGGTCCCCCTTCAAACCAAAACACCACTCAGGGTGGTGCTGGACCCGGTCATTCTGCACAGCTTCTAAAATTCCACCCCCTAACCAACTAGTGTAGATTGCATGACACCGGCTCTCATTTCGATGTGAACTATGCCACACTAGAGAGGGTCATCATGATCTTCCAGTTGGACAGACAACAACCTATCGACCCTACTCCCTCAAAAATGCCTACGCAAGAGCCCACTCACAGTGCCTTCACCTGTGAGACCGTCTTCTTTGGGAAAGACAAGAAAGACAAAGAAGAACCTGAATTGCAGGGGCTCTTTGATGAATCTATCCCGATCTTTGAGGCCAATGCCTTCACTAGCCCGTGGACTCCCTACAACACCAGGAGTCAGGCTGGGAAAGGACCAGTTTACATGCCTACACCTCCCAAGGATACCCCTCCCTGGGACAATACAACTAATCGTTCCTTCCCACCGAAAGGGTCTGGCTCTAACCAAGCTAAGGATCCAGCCGAGGGAAGCAAACAATACCCTGGGGAGAGGTTAATTAAAGTGCAATTATTGAATATTAATTTTTAATTGAATAATTACTTGAAAATTAGAGTGCATATGCTTTTATGCCTTATTAAATAATTGAATATTAAGTTGCATGGATAATTGTGATTAAAATATTTAAGTTATTTAAATTAATATTTTATTAATTACATGTGCAAGATTTGGTTGAAAAAGTATTTTCAAACTCAAGAGATCTCAACTTGATTTTAGGATTCAAGGTTGAGTGGTGGAATTAAAAGATATTTTAATTAATTAATTGGTATTTTCTTTCAATTTTGGGTGGTGTCTTTTTAGGAGTTAACTGAATGTTTTGTCATGAGGGTTTGCATGTTTAGGGGAAATTGAATCCCATTAGGAGGGAATTGGGGTTTCATTTTGTATTAACAGGTTTTGAAGATTTTGAGAGCTTGGTGTGTGTGCTTGGCTTGGGAGAAATTAAGGAATCTTGTGGTTGCTTGTTGGATTGAGGAATTGTGTGAATTCGTGGTTTGCATGTGCTTGGATCTTCGTGGTCTCAGATCTGTAGTTGATTTGTGCTTGGAGGTTTTTAGGGTTTTGCAATCACAAAGGCGTAATCTTAGTTTTCTTGCATTGGGTTTAAGGTAGGTTTTGTGATCCTTAAAATAGGTTTTAATTTTTCAATCATGTGGCTTTCTGTGTTTGAATGGATGCATGTTAAATCATTTTGGTAATTAGGGGTTTAATCGAGTTTCTATGATTTTGGGTATTTAGGAAACCCTTAGATCTTATGTTTTCATTATTTATTATTACTTGGCATAGTCCAGTTATGCTGTCCAAATTTTGTTAAAAAATTTCCTATAGATCTCTTATAAAATGAAAAATTAAACTGCTCTATAGTTAGAACTATAATAGAGGAAAATAAAATAAAATTTCCCTTTCAAATTACTCTTTGAAAAATTATTGTTTGGGAAAAATAGCTCTCTATAAAAAAAAAATACAAAGTTAATTAAAAGGAAAATTTACACTAGTCAAAAGGAGAAAAAGACAAAATTCAATGTGCATAGTTAATTTCCGTTTTCAGAAATTAAAAAAAAAACATATAAAATAAAAAATAAAAATTTTGTTTAAATGAAAATTCTTAAAAAACAATTTTAAATAAAAAAAAATTTCATTTTTGTTTAGGGGAGTGGGTGGCGGGGGCCACCGCACCCTCTGCGCTGGTAGGCAGCTCGGCGCGGCAGCTGAGACTGCCGGCACGACAGCCGGCGCCGGCCGCAGGCTAGCCCCGCCCTCCCTTTAAAAGGGGAGCTGGCGGAAGGGACGGCCGGGGTGGGGGCCACAGGGACCCCCCCTGGCCCTCCCCGCCCCCATGTCATTTTGTTTAGTCTTTTTTTTTTTAAGTTAAATTTAATTTATCATTTTTAAAACTATTTTTTTTAAATTCGGTTTTTTTTATATATGTTTTAATTATTATGTTAATTAATCTTATTTTAAAATTAGGTTATTTTTATATTTAAATTAATTTAGTGTTAATATTTAAGATAGTTAATTTTTAATTTTTAAATTAGTTTAGTATTAATATTTTAATATGCTTAATATTAATATCTAAATTAGTTTATTGTTATTTTTTTTTAAATTAGTTTAAGATTAATTTTCAAATTAGTTTTATGATTAATGAGGAGTTTAACTAGGATGAGATTATAGAACTGATTTGCAATGGGATTAATGCTATAGGTGAATAAGTATATTTTTATCATTACAATTAATTGATCATTATTAATCATTAAATCCTATGGTGTTTAATAAGATATTAGGGATTTTGATTGGGTGATTTATAATTATGTGCACCTAGGAATTTTATAATTTTATAATTATAACTGTAATTGGTAATTATTTCTTAGATGTATTTATAAGTTGATTTTATAAATAAATCTATAGGAAAGGTTAACGTTTTACCAAATATGGAATATTTAATTATTTCTAGATAGTAATTTTAGTGAGTACATGAATTTGCATGATTGAGAATTATAAATTTGTTTATTCCTACGTTAACATTGTATTTAAACTTAATGTATTCTGAATATAAAATTATTGTACTATGAGGTATTTTGGGTGCGTGCTTAGATGAATTGTATGTTCTTCTTTGTTATCATCCTTTCGGGTATCTGTTGGGTTAGATGACCCTAGGACGTAAATCCAGAGGTTTTAGGATTGTACTTTCTACATGGTGTCCTATAGATTGTCAGTTTGTGTTTATATGATGATGTCATAGTCCTGATCTCTTAGACCCAACCTGGTTCAGTTTTGATGTATTGTTTGGTCCTGTGAGGACACTGTGGATGTTTGGTGGTTATTGAGAACCTATGTGCACCTAAATGTACAGGATGCAATTTGAATTATGAATTATCCTTATGATACTCTTTTGTGAACCTAGGGTAGGTTACCTAGTTGTATAGTAGGAGGTGGCTTAAACAATAAGTACCGTAGCCCACAAGTGGCTGTTAGGATTTTCTTATTGTAAATATTGGTAACAAGTGATAACCTAATGAATTAATTAGGATGCAATAGATTAAACTAATAATATTAATGCCTCACCCATGCTTAAGCACTAGTATAGGCTAAGATGGAGGATGAGGTGATGCTTTCCCCCTTTCAAGTTGCGGGTTTGGGCATCATTAGTGATCTTGTCTATTTGAAAGGTCATTAATGCCGTGTATGGTCACTTGGGTGCTGGAATCCATTAAGGGATTGTCAGGACATAACTCAAGGGTTAGACATACATGTTGACACCTTCCTATATACAACTTAGGTTATTCTACATGTGTCAGTTACCTCTGGTGTTGTTTAGTATTCCTTGTTATGGTTTAGAGTACTTCTAGGAGCTTCTTTTGCATTGGAGTATGAGGTCATGTGTACCTTGTTGCGTTTTTGTTGTTTACCCTGTGTGATGGGCCTGTTATTATCTTCTCAGCACGGTGGGAGTGGAACTTTGGTTCCATGTGGTCAGGTGGTAGTGATTCTTATTACCATTGAGATTCTGACAGATTCTTCTTCATGCTTTGATGTTCCTTGTTGCAATTTCATCCTTTAGTCTTTTTGAGACTTGCTCAGTTACTTGATATTTTTTTGTACCATATGTATATATTGGTTATCATCCCTTGGAGGATGCATTGTATCATTCATTATGTATTATTACATACACTGCGACTTGTGCAGTGGATGTTGATTAGGTAGTATATCTTATGGTATCAGATGTATATGTAATCTTGTATTATGAGATGTATGTTATTGGATTCAGATTATGTAACCTTTATGTCAATTATTTATATTCGTTAATCGTAGATTATTATGTTAAGCAATTCTACGTCAAGGAACCCTCGAGAAATGTTAATCATGTATGTGTTGTATTTCATGTATGTCATATACTTCATTGTGTTGCTTCCGCATTGCTAACATTATTGTTTGTAAACATTTTTAAAAAAAAATTATTCCGTGAACTTAGTGTCATGTTTAGGTTAAGTTCTCCTGGGTTCCCTGGTGGGGCATTACACTTGGTATTAGAGCACATGTTTCTACACTGGGAGCTCTAGGAAATATGTATGCCCATTAGTTGTCTTTTTATTTTAAAACTTGAAACAAACATAGACATGAAACTCTGATGTATTTAAAACCATTGTTTAATGATTATTTGATTTCTTTTGATGTTAGTGGTTTGATGTTGGTTCTGAGTTTGAGTTGTTGTTTGATTCTTTGGTTGCTTCAAGAATGGATTTTGTTGAGTCTAGAGCTTTTGTTGTGAGCATTGATCAGGATCAGGTCTTGAAGATTCAATACCTTGTCAGAGGGCTTAATGACCTGACTGATGGAGGAGTTAGAGTCTTCAAATTCTGAGCTTTTAGGGATGCAATTTATAAGGCTATATTGGTTGAACAAGATCATCTTGCAGACTCGAAGGGTGATCTAAACCAACAGGGTGAGGAACTCTCTCATGATCAATTTGGTGGTCAGTTAGGGGTGTATTCTAGTGAACCTGCTTCTATTTTCAGAAGTGATCAGTCTTAGGAAGTGGGGTATTCTAGAGGTCCTTCTACCTTTCCAAAAGGTAATCAGTTTCAGCAGCAGGGAGGAATCATTCCTCCTACTTTTATTGGTCCTTAGATTAGGAATTCCCATGATTTTTAGCGCAACAAGCGCAGACAGACAGTTCAGCCTAGTGGATCTACTCCTGGTTACAAGGGTAATCATCCACAGGGAGCTGGAAACTTTGGGAATCCTCCTATAGTGTTGAAGGGTAACCAGTACCCATAGGGGAAGAGATTCCTTCATGGTACTAGTGGTGGTTCCCTGTCAGGGATCTATCGCAACTGGTTGCGCAGTAAGTGCAATAGGACTAATCAGTTAGTTTAGAGAGTGCATTAGGATGTCTTTAGGGGTGTTGTTCAGCATTCTAGTGCACCTTTAGTTAGAGGAAGTGGTAGTGGAAGAGATTTTTTTAATTGTGGGTGGCTTGACCATATTGCGATCAATTGTCCTCAGCGTGTAGTGTCATTCTTGGGGTAGAGGCCAGTGGATTTTGATCCTACACTTGGGGGTGTTTGTAGATCTCACAAAGTGTATGTAGCCTTGGATCACCTTCTAGCAGTGTATCATTCTTCTTTGAGTGGGGTTGCAGATGTTGGACCAGTAGCTAGTTTTCAGATTCCAGCAATAGCGGATGATCCCCAGTGTTCGAATTAGAGTCCTGAGAAGGATTCTAAGGGACCCACACTTTGAGTCTTTCAGGACTTGGATTAGATGTTTTGTGATGAGACATTGATTTCTCTATCTTTGCTTTAGGATTCCAAGAGTAAGCCTAGTTTTAGGCGAGGAGGATGTAATACCCACCTTTTAGTTTTCTTTTCAGTTTGTGGATGCCAAACTCTTTTAGGCATTTTGATGTATGTGTGGTTATTTCAGTTGATCTTAAGGATACTTATGTATATGTTTCAGTATGTTATTGATCCATTATTATCATGTTGTATCTTCTGTGTATATGTGATTTAGGGTTATTTAATGATGCTTATGTATAAGTTAGGATTTCACTTCGATTATGGTTTTCTAACAATACTGACCTTAGATTTATATGCACATTGATAATTGTATGTTTTCATTACTATTTGATGTGCTTACTATGGTATGGGACAGAGTCATAGTTACTTGCTTCGGCGAGATCCACATGATAACCTAGTCTCAACCATTGTTTGCCATATTATATATGCATGTATGTTCATCTTTGTGATGATAGGCTTGCAGGTACAGGGCTATGTCTTCCTTGAATTGGCAAGAGTGAGCATGCCCTATCACATTAATCTCAATGGTAAGAGGGGAGATAGTTTTCAGGTCCAAATCCTATCTAAAACCTAATTGTCCTAGTTAGTGGACAAGTATCTGTTTGATTACCTTACCGAATTCGTATATTTGATAGGAATTGGTGTATCCCTTTCCTAGTGCATGTTTAATTTTTGCTTGTTTTTTATTTTAGGTGCTTGATGTGATTATGTGGGTGTTAAATTATGTTATTTATTTAATTAAATATTATTGCAATTAATTATTAAATATAGGGTATTTAATTAATTGAAAATTAAATTAAATACCTATGTTTAATTGAAAGGTTAATTAAAGTGCAATTTTTGAATGTTAATATTTAATTAAAAATTAGAGTGAATATCCTTTTATGCCTTATTAAATAATTGAATATTAAGTTGCATGGATAATTATGATTAAAATATTTAAGTTATTTAAATTAGTATTTTATTAATTACATGTGCAAGATTTGGTTGAAAAAATATTTTCAAACTCAAGAGATCTCAACTTGATTTTAGGATTCAAGGTTGAGTGGTGGAATTAAAAGATATTTTAATTAATTAATTAGTATTTTCTTTCAATTTTAGGTGGAGTTCTTTTAGGAGTTAACTAAATGTGTTGTCATGAGGGTTTACATGTTTAGGGGAAATTGAATCCCATTAGGAGGGAATTGGGGTTTCATTTTGTATTAAAAGGTTTTGAGATTTTGAGAGCTTGGTGTGTGTGCTTGGCTTGGGAGAAATTGAGGAATCTTGTGGTTGCTTGTTGGATTGAGGAATTGTGTGAATTCATGGTATGCATGTGCTTGGATCTTCATGGTCTTAGATCTATAGTTGATCTGTGCTTGGAGGTTTTCAGGGTTTTGCAATCACAAAGGCATAATCTCAATTTTCTTGCATTGGATTTGAGGTAGGTTTTGTGATCCTTAAAATAAGTTTCAATTTTTCAATCATGTGGCTTTCTGTGTTTGGAAGGATGCATGTTAAATCATTATGGTAATTAGGGGTTTAGTTGAGTTTCTGTAATTTTGGGTATTTAGGAAACCCTTAGATCTTATATTTTCATTGTTTATTATTACTTGGCATAGTCCAGTTATGCTGTCCAAATTTCATTGAAAAATTCCCTATAGATCTCTTATAAAATGAAAAATTAAACTGCTCTATAGTTAAAACTATAATAGAGGAAAAAAAAATTCCCCCTTCAAATTACTCTTTGAAAAATTATTGTTTGGGAAAAATAGCTCTCTATAAAAAAAATATACAGAGTTAATTAAAAGGAAAATTTACACTAGTCAAAAGGAGAAAAAGACAAAATTCAATGTGCATAGTTAATTTCCATTTTCAAAAATTAAAAAAAAAAATATAAAAAAAAAAAAATTTAAATAAAATTTTTTTTTCGTTTTTGTTTAGGGGAGTGGGTGGTGGGGGCCATCGCACCCCCCTGTGCTGGCAGACAGCTTGGCGCGGCAGCCAAAGCTGCCGGCACGGCAGCCGGCGCCAGCCGTAGGTTGGCTGTGCCCTCCCTTTAAAAGGGGAGCTGACAGATTGGACGGCCGGGGTGGGGGCCACAGGGACCCCCCCATGTCATTTTGTTTAGTCTTTTTTTTTAAAGTTAAATTTAATTTATCATTTTTAAAACTTTTTTTTTTTAAATTCAAATTTTTTTAATACATGTTTTAATTATTATGTTAATTAATCTTATTTTAAAATTAGGTTATTTTTATATTTAAATTAATTTAGTGTTAATATTTAAGATAGTTTATTTTTAATTTTTAAATTAGTTTAGTATTAATATTTTAATATGCTTAATATTACAATGTAAATTAGTTTATTATTAACATATAAATTAGCTCAATATTAATATGTAAATTAGTTTATTGTTATTTTTTTTAAAATTAGTTTTAAGATTACTTTTCAAATCAGTTTTATGATTAATGAGGACTTTAACTAGGATGAGATTATAGAATTGATTTGCAATGGGATTAATGCTATAGGTGAATACCTATATTTTTATCATTATGATTAATTGATCATTATTAATCATTAAATCCTATGGTGTTTAATAAGATATTAGGGATTTTTGATTGGGTGATTTATATTTTTGTGCACCTAGGAATTTTATAATTTTATAATTATAACTGTAATTGGTAATTATTTCTTAGATGTATTTATAAGTTGATTTTATAAATAGATCTATAGGAAAGGTTAGCATTTTAGCAAATATGGAATATTTAATTATTTCTAGATAGTAATTTTAGTGAGTAAATGAATTTGCATGATTGAGAATTATAAATTTGTTTATTCCTATGTTAACATTATATTTAAACTTAATGTATTCTGAATACAAAATTATTGTACTATGAGGTGTTTTGGGTGCGTTCTTTGATGAATTGTATGTTCTTCTTTGTTATCATCCTTTCGGGTATCTGTTGGGTTAGATGACCCTAGGACTTAAATCCAGAGGTTTTGGGATTGTAATTTCTGTATGGTGTCTTATATAATATCAGTTTGTGTTTATATGATGATGTCATAGTCCTGATCTCTTAGACCCAACCTGGTTCAGTTTTGATGTATTGTTTGGTCATGTGAGGACACTGTGGATGTTTGGTGGTTATTGAGAACCTATGTGCACCTGAATGTACAAGATACAATTTGAATTATGAATTATCCTTATGATAATCTTTTGTGAACCTACGGTAGGTTGCCTGGTTGTATAGTAGGAGGTGGCTTGCAATAAGTACCAGAGCCCACAAGTGGTTGTCAGGATTTTCTTATTGTAAGTATTGGTAACAAGTGATAACCTAATGAATTAATTAGGATGCAATAGAATAAACTAATAATATTAATGCCTCACCCATGCTTAAGCGCTAGTATAGACTAAGATGGAGGATGAGATGATGCTTGCCCCCTTTCGAGGTACGGGTTCGGGCATCATTAGTGATCTCGTCTGTTTGAAAGGTCATTAATGTCGTGTATGGTCACTTGGGTGCTGAAATCCATTAATGGATTGTCAGGACTTAACTCAAGGGTTAGACATACATGATGACACCTTCCTATATACAGCTTAAGTTATCCTACGTGTGTCAATTACCTCTGGTGTTGTTTAGTACTCCTTGTTATGGTTTAGAGTGCTTCTAGGAGCTTCCTTTGCATTGGAGTATGAGGTCATGTGTACCTTGTTTCATTCTTATTGTTTACCCCATGTGATGGGCTTGTTACTATGTCCTTAGCATGGTGGGAGTGGACCTTTGGTTCCACGTGGTCAGGAGATAGTGATTCTTATTACCATTGAGATTTTTACGGATTCTTCTTCATGCTTGGATGTTCCTTGTTGCAGTTTCATCCTTTAGTCTTTTGGAGACTTGCTCAGTTACTTGAGATGTGTTTTGTACCATATGTATATATTGTTTATCATCCCTTGGATGATGCATTGTATCATTCATTATGTATTATTACATACCCTTCGACTTGTGTAGTGGATGTTGATTAGGTAGTATACCTTATGGTATCAGATGTATATGTAATCTTGTATTATGAGATGTATGTTATTGGATTCAGATTATGTAGCCTTTATGTCAGCTCTTTATATTCATTAATCATAGATTATTATGTTAAGTAATTCTACATCAAGGAACCCTCAAGAAATGTTAATCATGTATCTGTTGTATTTTATGTATGTCATGTACTTCATTGTGTTGCTTCAGCATTGTTAACATTATTGTTTATAAAAAATTTAAAAAAAAAATATTGTGTGAACTTAGTGTCATGTTTAGGTTAAGTTCTCCTGGGTTCCCTGGCGGGGCATTACAGAACCTACAATGAAGTAGGTGCTCACTGAAGTTGGGAGGGTAAATGAATTCCTTTTCTCTGAGACTTCCCCTGGGGTTTACCAACCCCTAGAGATCCTCACATTCAATTTCACCCCCGGAGAGAATCCCATAGTCTCTTGGAGGATTCAGGACCTGGAAAGAAAATTGAGGGGTGAGGTTTAACTCACAAGGTATCGCAGCAACTCTTGCTACACTCTTGTTTGACACTTGGTACTGGGGGAATTACCAAAAACATTGTGAACTAGAGTGTGAGCCTTTCTTCATTGCTTCTACCCATCACATTCATGCTCTCCGAGAAAAAGAGCACAAAGAAGATTTGCCTAGACCCAACCACCATTCCAGCGGTACTCCCATGGTGCCGCTTTTCTAGGCATCCCAACCATAGGATTCTCCAAAGGAAAAACTCACCCACACACCATTAGAGCTGGAGGAAACTCCTCCCAACCTTCCCAAAATCAATCCAAATGCCACTTTGTCTCCCCGGTCCCAGAAAATGAACAATGACTTGTGGACCCTAAAGTTTGATGGGTCCTGGTCTAAACAAGGTTGCGGGGCCAGAGTGGAATTGATCAACCCACGGGGGAAATCCTTTCTCGCATCTTACAAGATATAGTTTAACTACACAAACAATGTCATGGAGTACATGGCCTTGGTCCTTGAACTCTTATTCATACTAAGGAAAGGAATCACCCACCTTCGGGAAATGGGTGATTCAGAGTTGATTGTTAAACAGGTCTAGAGCCAATATACTTGTCATGAAAAAAAGGTGGCCGCATACCACAATCGGGCATGGAGCCTCATTGAATATTTTTATGCCTTTGCCATTGAACTCATTCCCCAAAAAAGAAACTACGTTTTAGATGCCCTTGCCGTATCTGCTAGCACCCTTGAGCCAATGGCTGGCTCCCGACTTTGAAAGTTCTCTGTTGAGATGGTCCCCACCTCATCCATTCAAGACAATGTCACCCACTTTTAGGTCTTTAAGGATGATCAACATATCCTGGCCTTCATGGCCAATATTGGTGTCTTTGAGGATTAGATAATGGAATAAAGAGGTCATGACGATATCGGGCAGGGTGAAGAAGAAGATGACGGGATCATAGACTTGCCTACTAACACCATACCTAAGGGGATGGTAGCACTAGAATGTATCTTCTATTTGGACCCCCAGGGCAAAGAAAATATATCATCCTCCTCAGAGGGAGGAGAATTTGAAAAGGTCAACATCGGCCAGGCCGGTGAAGAAGAAATTGTGCATATTGGAACCTCCTGCTCCCTAGAGGAGAAGGAGAAGATTCTCGCAGTTCTCCAAGAATATATTGATGTAATTGCATGGGGGTATGAGGATCTTAAAACCTATGACACATCCATCATGACCCATACCATCCCACTGAAACTATATTCTTAGCCCTTCCAACAAAATAAAAGACTGGTAAACCCACTGATCGAGCCTCTAATTGATCAAGAGGTTCAAAAACTGTTGTCAGCCTGGATTATCTTTCCTATCCGGCACATTACTTGGGTTACCAACCTCGTCCTTGTGAGGAAGAAGAGTGGTGAGATCCACCTTTGTGTGGATTTTTGCAATCTGAACAAGGTGTCTAAGAAGGATAATCACCCTCTTCCTTCATTGGATGAGGTGCTACAAATCGTGAACGGATCTCAAATGATGTCCTTACTGGATGAGTACTCCGAGTATCACCAAGTCATGGTTAAGTATGAAGATAGAGATAAAATGGCGTTCACCACCAAGTGGGGAATGTTTTCATATCGGAGGATGCCCTTTGGCCTGATCAACGCAGGGGCCACATTTCAAAAGGCTATGGACATTGGTTCGAAGGCCTAGTTAACAGATGTATAATCATCTATATGGATGATTTGACCATCTTTTCCTAGGATAGGCATGATCACTCCGCCCACCTCACCCAAATTTGTGAGAGATGGCACCGGTATGGAATCTCCTTCAACCCTAATAAATGTATATTCGGGGTCACTAAAGGGAAGCTACTCGGGCATATCATCTCTGAGAAGGGTATATCCATTGAACCTAAGAGAGTTGAAGCATTGCTGAACTTACAGATGCTCAACAGTAAGAAATAAATGAGATATTTATTTGGAAAGATAAAAATTTTCTAGTGGTTCATTACTAGATTCGCCGAGATAGTCAAGCCACTCAATGACATGATGAAGAAAGACACAAAGATTGAGTGGAGTCTGGAAGCAAGGCAGGCATTTGCCCTTATTAAACAAATGATTATGGAGGCAATAGTCTTGGCTAGTCTGGACTATTCCCTCCCATTTCACATATACTCCTTTGCTTCGCCACATTCTGCCATGGGAGTTTTGACTGAGAAAGTTGAAGGGGAAGAATGACCAATAGCTTTTATGAGCTCCCTTTTTAAGAATGTTGAAGTCTAGTATTCACCTTTGGAAAAGCAAGCCTTTTCTCTTGTCCACGCTCTGAATAAATTTTGGCATTACATTCTCCAAAGCAAAGTGCACACTATAATCCTGGACCCAGCTATTAATTCTCTGCTCTTGTAGAGTGAACTAGGTGAACAATGGGGGAAATGGATGGCCATCCTCCAAGAGTATGATTTGGAAATCTAAGGGTCGGAAAAATTGATGATTTTGCAGTCCATACTATTATCTTTCAGCATTTTTACTTCTTGTAGTTGCAGAGATCAATGCTCAGTAGTTCTTAGTAGCTCTTAGTAGATAGATGCTCTCTTGAAGCTGTTGATGTACACATCAGTGATTCTAGAAAACTTTTAATGAAGAAGGAAGGATTCTCGCAATGATGTTGTTGGTGTCTTGATCTCTGATTTAATGCTCTTTTGTGTTGTATGTTTCTGATGTCCTTTTCTCTAATGTTTAAGTAGATTATTGACCTCTTTCCCATTTCTATTGAACATGTATGAATCGTTGGTTCTATATATGTTTAGTATTTAGTGTAGTTCATTAGAGCATGGTTGATGTTTTAAATGTATTTGCATAACTATAAGTAGAATGGATACACTCTAACCTTGTCATATCTTTTGAATTTCATTTAATAATCTGAGCGCTTGCAGGAAACCCCGACCTAAAAAAATCCCCGGAGAAGATGAGCCAAGAAAAACTAGCTATCCCCTTGAATAAAATAGTCACACACCCAACTTAGCTCCCGCATCGTCAAGACCTGACACTCAGGTGCTTGAAGGCCCAAAGAATTTATTCCCTGGACAACCTTTACAGGAAAAGTTGGCCAGTACCCCTGTACCCGGTGACAACTTACATCTATTGGTGAGACCGGTCACAAAGTCCCAACAACAGACTAGTCATACAAGTAATATTTGTAGGATTTGACTTGTCACTAGATCCTACACTTTTGATGGATATTGCTAAAGTTGTCACAAGTATGGTCATACTTCATATGAGTGTATATCTAGGTCTAGTAGTAGATCCTGTGGTGGTAACTTTGATGGATATTTTTATGCATATAACAAATATGGTCATTAAGTTGAGGATTTTAGTTCTAAAGTGAATGTTCCTAGGTCTCCAGTCAAACCATAATACCCTTATAGAAGAGAAACAATTCAATATCACATATTTAGTATGTGGTAGCTATGGTCATCTAGTTATGAATTTCAAAATGAGAAATCAGAGAGGAAATGTTGGACCATGGAAGTCAACCGGTATGACATATTTTGTCTATCATAAGATTGGTCATCTTGCAAGAGATTGTTAGTTTAGGAACCGATCACCCAACCGGTCAAAAGATAGAAAGGCTAAGAAAATTGTTGATGTTGAGGAAGTCAGAAGTGAGATGAAGAAGACATGGGTGAAGAAAGAAGATATCAAGGAAGAAAACAAGCCATCCAATAGCAATTCATCATCCTCTGGTGCAGAGGATTCATCATCAAACTAAGCCAACTTTGGCTTAGGGGGAGAACATAAAGAAAAATCATTCACTAATCCCATAGATATAAGAGTGGCAATATCTATCTACATATTGATGTTTTGGATAATCCTAATGAATTTTTAGGTTATAAATATTTATGAGGTGATAGCATTAAGTTTTCATGAACTTTTTAAAGGAATTATTCAATCGTTGGAATAGACTATTTTACCGTTAAAAGTGCAAATAATATTTTCTCAAGGATAAATAAGGCTAAAGTGAGTTCTTTTGTCACTTTACTTTCTTGTGTACACTTGTAAGTTTCCAAAGGTTATTTAAGGTGATTGTTGTCTAGTATAGTGAGTTTTGCAAGCTTAGAATTGAGATAGTTTTCATGAACCCTAACCGGTGAAGCAAGAGGTACTTCTTTGGTTTGTGATAAGATTTTAGTGTATCATTTGAATGGAATCATGGAAAGAGTTGTGGATAGCCCTATTTTGGTCGACATTACTGAGGAACCTAGGCCCGTATTCAAGTTACACCTGATGAAAGAGGGCGACAATGATAAGTTGGGTTCCCTATCTTCGATAGCTCCTGGTGTTGTATTGGTTGAATACATTTTATCATACATTCATTGCATAATTGATGAACTTGGAGTAGATGATATTAATAATGAATATAAAGGATTGTGCGTTATTCAAGTGTTGAAGGATGAGCACAAGCATCTGATGATGAAGGGTTTAGCCTATGTAGCATATTGACCTAAATTTTTTCATCATGAATAGATTCAATATGTCTTGAATAGAGTACATTATTAATTTCTATTGGTGGATAGACCACACAATATTACAAAGGAAATCATTCACCGAGTTACTAGATTTTGTGCGACCGGTGAGTCAGCTACCCTGAGGATGATTGCTGCAAATTTGGTTACACATTTGACCAAATCCAAATCTTATTACTGAGACATGACCATCCATGATATAATAGATAAATAATTTATATTTGCATCTATGATCATTAGATACATATTTTATCAGTCAAGTTGTGTGAACAATGTACTTGGTGGAGTAATTCATGTTGCCTATTGAATGGTGAAGGAGGATGAAATTTATGATCTGTGTGAGATGTTGAGAAGTCAATTGATGGTAAACATGGAAAATATAAAGAAGAAAAAGAAACAATATTTCAAGTATGGGGCGATTCTGGTAAGTATCTTTTTCTACTTGCAAAATCATTTTCATGGTAGAGGTGTAATTCAATGGGCTATAGACAAACCGGTGCTTGTGAAAATAACTGAATTCATTAGAGAGTTAGGAGATAATTTTAATAATGTTATGTGGAGTTACTTTAAATATTTTTAGTTAACAATGCATCAAAGATAAATAATCCCAACCGGTATTGTTCAGGAATATAAAGAACACATTTGTTTTCTTGTTGATACTGACACTTGTATTTTGGAAGTTATGTAAACTAGAACATCTTGAGTTCCTGCCATAGGTTATGAGGTAGATAATTATCTAGTGAGACTTCATGTAGATGCACTTCTGTCTAAACCTATTGATGCTACCACACCTAGCTTTGGTACTTATAAAGAGGCTGTTCCTAAGATTAAGATGGAACTGAAGAAACCGGTAATACAAAGAAAGACAAGGAGTATGATTAAGAAGCTAACAAAGATGGTTAGAAGTATAGAGGCTATTACTTCTACTACTACAAAAATTTATATTGATAAACCAACACAAGATACTCCCACTACATCTACAAAATAAGAGGAGACACAAGAATTAGAGAAGACTTACAAGAGTAAAGGAATTATGATTAAGAAAGAAGAAGAACACACCAGAAGAAGAAGAAACCAACATTGAATCATAAAAGGAAATGAAGAAATTGATGGTGAGAGGTAAGAAGAAATAACCTACTATTGATTTCATTTCCAAACATATAATGGAGAGTGGCAGGATGGGTAGTGTTGCAAGGAGGTATGAATTATGTAATTATGAAGACAAGAAGAAGTTGGAAGAGGCAATTATATGGAATCTACACAAGTTCTACATAACTCCTAGTGAACTGTATCAAGTCCTACCTAAAGAAATTTATGACTTAGTTCATGCAGGATGGAAAGAAGCACTAAAGACTAATAGAGAAATTATGGAGAGAGAACTTATTCAAGTGAAACTTGACTTGGATCTTGAATATGAAAAAATAATGGTTGAAGCTTACATATAGGATTTAAAAATTAAAAAATAGAGCTGCAAGAATACTTGTTGGTAAGAAATAGATTGTGTATAAAGAACTATTTTTTGAGAAAATTGATGACACATCTACTCCTGAAGACATAATAGGTGAAGTTGTGACTGATATCCCTAAGCAAGTACATTACATTGAAACACAAGATGTTGGTCAAAATGGTAGAGATGAAGTACCAATTGAAAATATTCCTGTGGAAGAGGATACACAAAAGGTATATATACATACTGAAGAACCGGTGACAAGATAGAAAAAAGAGAGTCTCGAAGAGGTTGAAGATATACTCTTAGTAAAAAGGAAGCTAAGTTTAGCAGAAACAAGTGAAAAGAATAAAATCAAACTGGTGACTGAAGAACAAGAAGAAGATGAAGATGTTCAGACCCTCTAAGGTATCTCAAAATTGCACCCTAAGGAACTAATCAAGTTCTCTGCACAGTTGATGCTAAAGGCACAAAGAGACAAGGTCAAAGAGAAGAAGAGGAAGGCTAGAGTATTGAAGGAAACTAGAGATATTCTAGCAAGTCTAATTCTAGAAGTGACATATGACATAGAGGTTATAGTGATTGATTAGATGGACACATAGATTAAGGCCATTGCTAATCAAACTCCTGACAGTGAGATTGTAGTAATGAAGTTGGTTGAATCTCAATATGAGAAGAAAAGGATAGTGAAGTTCGTAGAAAATATTGCTAAAACCAAGTAGACACTTTCAAAACATGTGGATCAGACAAAAGACATACTAAGAGAGGTCTATCATTTATTGACCAAATTTTAAAAACTTTTAGATTTTAGCAAGGATTTGGAGAAGAGAAGAGAAGATACACAAAATGATCTTGACAACTTAGTTGAAAATCTTGATCCTATCACAAGCTCTGCATTAGAATACAATGCCAAAGCAAAAATTATCACACATGAGCTGAAGAAGCTACAGTCACAATAGGATAAGACATTCATCACACTACTTGAATTGAAAACAAACTTAGCCCCCATAGTAGAGGTGATGAAAAAAAATGTGAAGAATGAAAATACTCTCATTGGGTTACCAGACGTGAGCACTTTAGATGCACTACTACATTTGACCTCATTTTTCTACCAAAAATTTTGACCATCAATTAAAAAGATTTAGGTTGGTCAGATTATAGAAGGAAAACTTTTTTTTTTTTTAATCCATGCCTGTGTTAGTCAAAATTTTGACCTATACCATGCAGGTCAAAATTTTGACCAACACGGGCATAACTTTAAAAAGAAAAAAGATTTAGCATCTCATTTCATTGTTTGGTTTTAAGTTGGGAGCGCGAAGGAGCTGGAGCCTAAAAAAGATTTCGCATCTCATTTCATT
>MU225642.1:2368488-2391146 GCA_018584345.1 Thuja plicata
ATTCACACAAGTTGACACAAGTATTTAACATGGAAACCCAATATGGGAAAAACCACCAGTAACATGCTACCAAGTTTTCACTCTTCTGAAGTGATGCCCTGTGAGGAGCCAACCCTATTAAAGGTTATAATAACACACTGCTAGGTGTGACATGGTTAAAGGATTTAATCACCCTGTCAGGAGTGGCCTTGTCAGAGGACTTAGAAAATTCCAATTTGAATGTCACCTTGTTAGAGGATTTATACAAATGACTATTAAGTCAACCTTGTTAAAGGATTTAACTGATACAATGGTAAGAAAGTAATCAGCAGTTTGTGATCTGGTACATACAACTTACTTTGCAATTCAAATCCAATTACAACTCTAATGTTAACTTACTGGATAGCCTGCATTGTCATTTCAACCTTCTGATCTACTTGGAAATCCGTCAAGCAATCACACATGCAACACTCTACTTCTTCCTTTTTCCTTCTCTGCTAGATCATGCCAAACAGTAAATCAACTATGCAAACCTTTTTGCATCCGCATACATCCATCCAAACTTCATGAATAACCCCTTGAGGTTATCATATACCTCTCTATCTAGGTCAGATAAATATTTTTCCACTTAAACAAGATCGTAGATCTTAGGCTAGGTCAGATCTAATGGATCATTCCATCTTTGCATTATATTTACTTCTCCAAAGTAGTCTCTAATTAAATCTTGAAACCATGCATTAATTATGGTTATCCATACATTAAATGACATCGATCAATCTTTAATTAACATTACATATCCCAATAAAATCAACTAAGTCAGCCAGAGATCTCAAATCTCATCATTAATCCAATTACTGTAAGTCAGCCGACATCACTGTTTCCACTTGGCAATTTCAATGGTGCTCGACATTGAGCAACTTTTTGCTCGTCACAAGAAACTTTACTCTGCACAAGCAACTTTACCCATCAGAAGCAACTTTTATCAGCACAAGCCAAACTTGCTCGGCACAGAACAACCAAAAAAACTGTCTTTGAAAGATAAAAAACAAATTACTTTGCCAGAGTGCCAACTGATCAAGTACCATTTTAGTTGCCTTAACTCAACCATTCACTTGGTCTTGTTGTTAAATATTCTTCATCAACAATAGATATGGTACTCAAATAGATAACAATAGTCTCACCAATTAAGGTTTGACATCAATGACAAAATAACAATTGCTTGCATTGTCACTTTCCAACAAAACTATGGTCCCATACCTTTAAGATATATATTCATCCTATCACTCCATATAGTGTATTTTTCTCTTGTAAAATTAGGACCTTTATTCTTCATCATCAAATCTTTTCCTCAAGCTATTAGGCTTACCACAAAGAGGACCTAAGCTCTAATACCAATTTTTAATACTATAAGGTCTAGTATTACTAAGAGGGGGATGAATCAGTAATATATCAGATCTGAATCTTTTCACAAATCATTTAACACTATAAGCTACATTCATCAACTTCAAACCTTATGCATGCAATAAACAAAGTAACCAAACAATCATTCACCCATGAAACAAAGTAACACTAGTATTTTATCATGGAAACCCTGACTAAGGGTGAAAAACACGGTGGGGATTAACACCCAAAAATATTTGCACTCTTCTAAAATGTATCATGTTAAAGGCCTAGCCCTGTTAGGAGCTTCCAATGATACCTAGTTAGGAGTAGACCCTATTAGGAATCACCTAGTTAAGGGATTTACCTCTATTCTTGTTAGGAGCTTTACCTTTTTAGGAGCTTTACCATGTTAAAGGATTTCAAATAGTGAGCCACCCTATTAAAGGATTTACAAATCAGACATGTTAAAGTCTACCTGGTTAATGGATTTTCTTGTAGAAACTATTAGGAATCAAAAATTACAATGATCTGGGTCTATCACACCTCGTCTTCTTGTCAAATCCAATTAAGCACAACATATATATTTCTTGCAGACTATCTTCACTCTTCACTCGACCACACCTTCTCATCCACAGTCTACACTTGTATTATACAACACTTTGCATATAGATACATTAAAAGTTCATTGGGGCATTTAATCACCTTACAAAATGTATTTAAATCTTTCCCGTTCAATCCTTAAATCATAAAATGTATTACTAATCTAGAACATTCAATTGCAAATTTAGGTTTACCTTTAGATCCATCGCACATTTGATTTAAATGAAGAACAGTCAAACCTTTTTGAGTTCTTCAACCTTTCTTCCAAAAATTGATTAAATATGATCACCTCAATCAATGAAATAGTAATTTATCATTATAAATATTTTATTCTATGTCATCTTGACACATGGATCATAGAAACATCCACCACAATTGATCGCATCATCACTGCTCACTGATCTAACAACAAGTGTCCAAACCGGTTCAAACATTTTCTAACTTTCATAGAATAATATTCTATCAATTGAAACTATACCTTGTGGATATCCAATCTTGTATAAATCATAGGATCAGTAACATAGCCTAGCGAAGATAAAAATTTCATGACCACAACACTTGAATCCATATCTATTTGATAGAACAATCAAATCATTCATTGTATATCACTTCTTGTTCTTTTGTCTTGCTAGTTTCCCTTCAATATATCATAAATTGCTCTCTTATTATTTCTAGATCACACAATCATACAGATGCATCTAGAGACATCACTGATTCTTGAACCATGATCAAAAATCCAAGTTTTACTGCAACATGGAATTCATCTTTACTCATACTTGGCAGCACATCAAGAACACTATCAATAAAGACAACACCAAGTTGACATCAATGACAACACAATAACTAATCTTCTTGTCATAAAACCTATACCAATCAATACTCAATAAGTCTCTGCATTAGTTATGCCAAAACATGCATGTTCCACATGCCCTTTTCTAATGCTCTAATATCAAAGGTGGTTACAAGCTTGCACTTAATGAAGGAGTAGGTCGCATAGGAATATAGGTGGCAATAGATTTATCTGTATGGTGCAAAAATAATGATACAAAGAGTAAAAAAATGGAAAGTGATTACAGCAGGATATCATGATGGCACACATAGGCAAAATAATGTGGAGAATAATTTATGTTATGCCTTTTCTCTCATTTTGAGTAGTGCATTGTATAAAACTAGAGTTGTGGCTTTGTCTTAAAGGTTCACACTTTTCCACTAGTAAGAAAGGGATTAGCAACAATTCAACTAGAAACATTTAGATAACTATCAATAGTAGTAATTCCATTGGAGATCTTTGCATTGTACTTAATTCTTAATATAAATCAATCTAGCATATTGTGATCTTATAGCCTTTATTGTGTGTTATTTATGTTTTGTAATCATCTTTAACTACATTATTCTATATCAATTGATGAATGTGGTCCTTTGTTGCTTATTTTTCCTTAGCTTTTGTGATGATTTATATAAATAAATGGGTAATGAAATCATGTCTTTACTCTTTTTGTCTCTTTTTATGCTACAAATCTTGAGTCACATTATACTTTGCAATGAAAAAGGATTTGAAGTTTTGTAAATTTTTTTCATTTTGGTCCATCACCTTATTAAAAGTTCATTGTATGTTTATTCTCTTTTATCTTTTCATCCCCTAAATTTTTTAAGAGTTGGCTTCTAAAACCCGAGAGATTGTTTCATAGACCACAATCAAGTCCCACATCTATGAAAAAATCAAGCTTCCCTCTCTAAGAACAAGCTTTAGAGGTCAATAGTTTTCCTTGCAATCTCAGTGGGACCTTTGATTTTCATCACTAAAGATTTCGTGTGACCTTCAACATACTCAACCTTAAAGAGGTATCTAGAAAACACATGTAGACTCTATGAGATCAAACCATTTGGGTGACTATACTAGTATGTACCCAATTCTTAGTTTTGAGCGAAACATTTGCACTCTTTTAGAATATCATTGTGCCCTTCACTTTCATTATGTCCCAGTATGGAAGGATATTACAAATATTTTTATTTTCCTCCTCCTTTCCATGGAGATACATGTTTTAATCCTCCCTTAAAGTCATACAAGGAGGGTATTATTGTTAATTTTTCTCCATACCATTCTGCTACAGAAAATTATGATAGATGTCTAAATATTTGTCTCCCACCCACCCTTGCGAAAACTTTTTGACAGTGTGGGTATATTTGTTAGTAGTCCTAATAGGTTTTTTCTACTTACTATCACTATGTGAATCCTCTTATCCAATCTCAATTATAAGAAACTTTATCAATGTTGACGCCAAAGAAATAATGTTGAATTTTCAAGAACAAATAAGATCTAATGAGGAAGAACAAAAATATCAAGATGATCTTGCCTATCAGGTTCAACTGCAACAAAAACAATTAGAGGCTTACAAAAAAAATCAAGAGAATTTTCTTGCAATCTTAATTTTTTCTAGGGAAAATTAGAAATCTATGAAAAAAGAGATATTAGCTAAGTTTATAATCTCAAGCTTCAAACAGTAGATGCTCTTTAATGAGCTACCTAGTTTCAAAACTCTTGGCTTATATTCCTTGAGAACACCCCTCACAAAGGATTATGTCATTTCAAGGATATAATCTCCTTCAATCTTATTCATAGAAAATATTCTCCACCCAATACCCTTTTATAGCATCGTGAATTATATCCAGATACAATTTCATACCTGCCTACCTCATTTTTGCTTTTTTCCCTTCCATTCTCGATCATGTTTGATTTTTCTCACATTAGCTTAAATCTAGAAACTTTATCCATGTATTAGTCGTTGGTCCTTGAGTTTCCCTGATTGGTTGGTCAATGGCACCTGTGGTGCCCTTGACCTGCCAAAAATGGCCCAATTTTAGACCCTCCAATGGTCAAATTGTGTAGATAGGTATTCCTCCTCTATGTCAGCCTAGTTCACACATTAAAATATATTTCATGAGAGGTATAACAAAAATTACGACCAACAATTATCAATTCAATCATTACATCATATCCTAACATTGAGCAAGCAATCAATCATTATCAAGGCATTGAAGAAGAGGTAATTTTTAGATCAAAAGCATTCAAGAGAGAATCCATGAGCAAGCAATTATAAATTCAATTATGCAATTCAACATCAACATTTTCATGAAGATTTCAACACAAATCAAACTTTTTAAGAAATAATATTTTATTCACATATTTTAATTTAAAATCTAACCTCTTCTCCTTCAAAGAATGATTTCAATTCAATTCAATTTTAAGGATAATGTCAAAACTAGGGTTTAACCTTGGAAATCCCCTATCAAACCAACAATTTCTCTCTTTTATATGTGGAGGTGACATGATTTTAAGATGTAAATATAGAGTCAAGAAGAGCATGTATAGGCATATAGATTGAGCTTTCATGGATCTAAAAAAGAAGGGTTGACGTTTCCCTTCCTAACAATGTCAAGCACTTTTCTGGAAAAATTTTCAAGAAAGGTTCTAAATAGCATCCTAATCCCTGAAATGCAACTTTCATCTACAATGACAATCCTCTATCAAGATTTCCCTAATCAACATTGACCTCTTGATTTTAGCTAGACTTCAGACATAGGTTCCTCACAATTTCCTCCTTCCAAATTTGTAACCCTTATTTGTGTATCTATTTTGAAGTTTTTTGTATGTGTTAAATACTCTTATTTTATCGTCTTTAGTCCTAGATCTAGCATCCAAAATCACATATTTTAATAGTTATTTTAAACTCAAACAAGGACTGTTGGATCCACCTTATTCCCAATCCTTTTCAATCAAATTTTAGGTTGAGCCAATTAAATCAAATATCCTTAATTTAATCAAAGTGCAAATAAGCCTACTTCCTAGATTGCATGCATAAGCTAGTAAACACCTTGTTTCCCCTACATTAAGTGCTGTCAAGTGATACTATTTTTCTCATCAAGGAAAACCCCATTATCTGGAGGGTTGATTGGAAACATGAACAAAGGAAAGGAAAGGAAGGGAAAAAAGTAAGTCATGAAATTTTGCATACACATAAGGATGAATAGATTCCTTTATCACTCTAAGAGAAAAACAAATATGGGTAGTCACAACACAAAAGTACTAATCCTGTAAAAGTAAAAAGAAAAGAAGGTGATTCATTCCTCTTTTTTATACAATATCCCGTTCTTTGTTGAAGATAGAGAGAACATGTTTATAGCTACTCTAGTGGTAGTCTTCAAGAAGGATGATGATGTTGTGGATCTTAGAAAACAACATAAACATGAGGATGAGCTTGAAATTAAAGAAAATCAAGAGGAGTTGTAGGGAGGCCTTGTCCTTGAAAATTATCACAAGAACTATTATAAAGTAACACCAATTTTTTCAAAGAAGGAACTAAAAAAGAGGTTGATGAGGCTTGATTCTATGATGATTTAGAGGCTTTCTACTCATCCAAAGACATCAATTCATCATCCTTTGAGAAGTAGGATCAAGGATAGCAAGAGAAGAATGAGGTTTCCATTCCATCAAAAGAATCATCAAGACCAGTCCCTACTGGTCAAAAAATCATAAAGAGAGTGGAACACAATCATGATTCTAGTATAAAATACTCAAATTTATCACTTTCAAGGGGATGTCCCATTAGCCATCTAGTTCAACAATATATTCTCAAGTCACCCCCTGTCATGCTTACCCTCGAGCATGAATAGGAGCATCAAGAGAAGTGAGATCCTCCCTCTCATACATTTCAAGAATATTATAGTCTTAAGTAGGTGAACCTCATGACCCTTATCCCTTGGGAGGAGTCCCAATGGCTTGTTGAATTCATATTCTTCTTCCTTTTCTAGTTTTTTTTCCCACACAAGAAGTTGACTATGAAGGGAAACTATTACAATAAATATATCAATGGATTTGTTTAGTTACTTTCACCTTTTTCTAGTTAAGTGAGAATAGTTTAGGATTATTTGTTTTTATTTCCAAGAAATGTGGTTGCACAACTTGCATTCCCCTTAAGGGAATCTATACAATAGTTCCCAATTTTTCCTCTAAGTCTAGTTGAGAAAATATTTTGCAGATCCTTGCAAGTGAATCCATGCCCAATGGATGGCTAGGCTACTAGTTCTTGTTGGAAAGTGATCAATTTTGTGTGTTATGATTCACCTTTTGGTTTTCATTTATGGAAGCACATCTGGCATATTGATCGATTGATCTGAAGTTAAGTTTTGGTAATTCTATTTTGAAATCGACTATGTACTAAATAGAAATACATAGGTATTTTGGGTATCAAAGATTGAGATCAATGATTTATGATGTACGAGCTTAGAGGGAGATACTATGGAGTATGTATGACCTCCATCTAAGATCGATTTCATTTTGGTAAATTTTACAGAGAGCTACAGTGAAATAAATACATGCGACACTAGAAAAATAGTGATACAAAGCAGTTGGATTGAAGCGATGATTTGGGGAGTATGACGTAGACTCTGGAAAGCTAAGATAGATTATGTTTGTTGATAATCTATATTTTGATTATGTTAGATTTTTGACTATGTAATTGATATTTTCTTTATCAAATGTATTTTGTATTGAGAGCCGACTATGTAATATTTAGCTAAGAGAGCTGACTTAGCAAATTTTATATATATATATATATATATATATATATATATATATATATATATATATATTGTAGAGAGAAGTATGAGATGTGAGATATGGTTTTTGGGAGATGTGAATGGTAGAGCAGAGAATGATAGAGATCATTAAAGAGCTATAACAGGAACTATCTAAGCATAGTTGATGCTTGTTTTGTTCAATTGGACCTTAATAGGGTGTTGTATACCTTTAACAGGGTTATTATTCCTCTAACAAGGAATTTTACTATGTAATATTCAGCTCCTAAAAGGGCTAGGTCTCCTAACAGGGACACTATACCTTAGTGCATGCTTGTGGGTATCATCCCCACTGGGGTTTTCCCTTGGCCAGGGTTTCCTCGACAACAAATAATGGTGTTATGTGTACTTTGTTATTTGTCTATGTTTCTTTGATTTCAGTATGCTTATGGTTTATGTTGAATTGGTTCAAAGTTTATATTAAGTGTTGTAATACCGATTCATCCCCCCTCTCAGTATTACCTAATCCTAACAATTGGTATCAAAGCTTTTGGACCTTGGAGAGAAAGCTTAACAACTTAAGGGAGATCATAATGGATTCAGATAATTTACAAGAGAATTTTGATGCTTCACTTGAAGACGTTGATAAAGTCAAAGCTGAGAATGAAGACTTGAAATTCAATCTAAGGAAAGCAGATGGATTCATAAAGAAATTGAAAGAAAAACTTGAACTTTCAAGAAGTCAGAGACAAGATCTTGTGGTTTAGATAAAAGAAGACTCAAACAATGAAAATTCAGATCAGATAAAGCAACTTGAAAATAAGAATGATATTCTGAAGCTTGAAAACAAAAGAATAACTAAAGAAATTTAGCAAGAGAAAGATGCTAAAAACAAGATTGAAGAAGCTTTGAACAGTGAAATTTTTTTGATAGAACAATTGAGGAATGAGGCTGACCTCTATAAAAACAAGTATCTAGAATTGGAGAAGTACATTCAGATCATAAAAGCTAAACTTGTTGAAACAAAGAGACATATTGAGAAACTTCACTCTAGCAGTGATTTGTTCGATGAACAAAGAGACAGACAGAAACCTAAAGGTGATATGACTAGTATTGGGTTCAATGAAGTTGAATCCTCAAAGAATCATGAAGAGAAACTAGATGGGAAGATTGATGCTAAAAAACCTATTCTTGAAGAAACTAAAGAGCAGATTAGACCTTTCAGAGGTAGATGCTTTGGTTTTAATAAGTTTGGACACATGAAAAGAGACTGTAGAGGTAATTTCCCCTTTAAGACTTTTTATGGTTATTGTTTTAACTGTAATGCATATGGACACAAGAATGTAGAATGTAGGAAACTCAATCAATCTGGATATAGACAAGACAATAAAAGATAACATACTGTGAAACCTACATGCTATAGATGTAATAACATTGGACACATTGTGAAGTTTTGTAAGCTACAAGTAAATCAAGACATAAGACCTCCTATATGTTACAAATGCAACAATCCAGGTTATATAGCAAATTTTTGTAGTTATAATGGAGTAACCCATAGAAGAGTACCACCTCCTATGAATACAAAAAAGAATGGCAATGATATTGGCAAAAGAGTTGTAGATTTAAAGAATGACTTTGACAATTGTTTCAAGAAAGAAGAAGAAAATGACATTGGAAAGATATGGAAGATTAAGGAGACAAGTGATACATTGGTCTAGGGAGAGACAACAGATGCTACTGGATCTTTGACTGATGTTAACAAAGAAGAATCAACCTAAATGTTGATCATGGCCTTAGGGGGAGCTGGTGCAGGGCACCTCCCTATTTCTTTTTTTGATGGTGTTTAGGATGTTTTAGGAGTTGAGTGTGTGTGGTAGAATAAGTTCCAAAAGGTTGGAAACATGCTAGTCTAACTTCATCATTGTAAGAGCCTTAGTGCTCATTAGGTCATTTTGGCCTCAATATGTGCAAAGTTGTCATTTTAGGAAAATAGGGGTTGGAGGTATGTTTTAGGAACCTATTTATGCTATTTAGGGTCTTAGGAGTCAACATCAACCATCGAGTTGACATAGGAAGTCAAAATTCTTTCTAAAGCAAAAAGTTGCTAGCAACTTTGAAAGTTGCTTGAGCAACTTTTGCAAGATTTGGCAAAATATGGTTAGAAATGATTGTAACCACCCAAGCTTGGTATATGGGCTTGGAATCAATTTTTGGACAAGGCTAATGAAATTTTGGATTGAGACTTTTAATACTGACACCTTTGTACGGATGTCCGCACCCTCATTTGCATAATTTGAACTGTATCTTTACTTCTGTATGGTCCTATATGGATTGGCATAGGTGATCGGCCTCCATGATTGTATAGTGTTCATTTTATTCTTTCTTATCCATTAAGTAGTTTTATTTGAAGTGCAATAGGATTAAATTTAGAAGGTTTTGAAGGTCACTGGTCTGACAGAGGCAAAACAGTGACCATTAGATATAAATGGCTCTAACCTAATTTTCCTCCAGTGGATTTATCTAAAACCATGGGGAAGGAAGGGTTAGGGTTATTAGTTAGTGTTTTTGTTCTTTTGGTTTTGGTCTCAATGGATTTCACAGGCCTAAGATGATGCGCTATGGCTGACTGGTGAAACCAGGTGAGCCAGGACAGGGAAGAAATTGAATTTGTGAATGCACCCACGACCTTTTGGGAAGGACTTGATAGCATTTTGGATGCTCAAGAAGGTCTCCTAAAAGGATTCAATGGTGTTTGGAGGTGAATCAAAGTTTGGAGACATTTTTAGCAATTATTCATGCCGACTGGTCTAGAGGCCTAATTAATAGGCTATAAACTAGGGCCTGTAAGAAAATAGGGTTTTGGGTGCAATCAAAGGTCAGGGCTTTGGATTCTGATAGGGTAGATTGATATCTTAAATATTATCAAGTTTTTTTGTAGGGTCATTTGGAGGTTTTGGAAGCAATAGACCAAAATCAGTGAAAATAGGGCTACAAGGAATTGGTCAATTAGCCCTCCTAGTGAATTAAAGACCAAATGAATTGTTGGGGCATCTTGGAGTGTTAAGAAGGATGTAGAATGACTAAGAAAGGGGAAAGAAGTGTATGGAGGGTCTTAATGAGTGTGTGAGAAGATCCTCGGAAGAGCTTTGATAGACTAGGTGGTGAATTGATAGAAGAAACTAGGATTTTTGGTACATAGTTGGAATAGTTAAGCTTGGTAACCTTGGAGTCTTCTTGGATCCAACTATACCTTGGAGGATAAATTGGTTGAGGGGTCTTGGAGATCCTATTGGGAAGAAGATCCAACAATAAAAACCATAGGATGGTTGAGTTAGGAACAAAACTAACATCTTGAAAGGAAGTGATACCTAGTGGTCAAACCCTCTGCATCAGAGTGGTATCAGAGCGGGAATAACTTGAAGGTTGTGTATGTCTGAAGGGGAGCATAGTCAAGAGAGTCAAGAAGTTGACAGTATGTCTCCTAAGGCAATGAGTAGGGATGCCATAGTGGAGTTGGTCCAGGGCCTCTTGGAGAAGGCTCATGTGACTGAGACCAAAAGAAAAAGGAAGATCACCAAATGGGGTGATGAAAGTGATGGGGATGATGATAGTCAAACAGAGGAGTCATCCAACAAGAGAAAAGAACCTGAGATAGACAAGGAGAAAAAGATGTTTTTAGATGCATTCAAATCCTTAAATAAGGACAACATGAAACACATACCATTTTATTGTGGTATCTTGAATGGAGAAGAGTTGTTGGATTGGCTAGAAGCCATAGACAACCAATTTGATTACAAGGAGGTAGCAGAGGAGAAGAGAGTTAGCTATGCAAAGGATAGACTCAAAGGTTCTGCACTAGTATGGTGGAATATGATGCAAGATGAAAGGATAATTAATGGGAAGAAGAAGATTTTTTCTTGGGAAAGGATGAAAATCAGGTTGAGGGCACAATTCTTGCCCACCGATTATGAAATACAAATGTACCAAAAACTCCAGAATCTCAGAAAAAAAGAAATGTTAGTGAGTGCATACATAGAGGAGTTCCATAAAATGAGCCTAAGGGCTAGGAGACAAGAAGATGAAATGGAGAAAGTTGCAAGGTATCTAAATGGACTAAGGAAAGGAATACAAGATGAGATAAGCATGATGTCTCCAGAAAGCATGCATAAATGTTTTCAATTGGACCTGAGAGCAGAGGATAAATCAAGGAGAAGGAATGACTTCCATCAAAGAGGAAGAGGTGGTAGTAACAATAGAGGTTTTCAGAGAGGCAGGGGTAACTATGGTAGAGGACAGAGCCCTAATAGGTAAGAGGACAATCAGTCCATGGAGAACAGTGGTGGAAACCAGTTTAGAAGATCTTTTCAAAGGGGAGGATATAGAGGTAGAGGACCACCTAGAGGTAGGTTCCAATCACAATGAAGAACTAATTCAGTTTTCACTGGAAGGTGCTATAATTGTAACCAAGTGGGTCACACAATGGGCAGGTGTCCAGAGAAGGCTTCTTCATCTTCAATGGGGGATAGGAGGAATCAGTTAGTTCAAGAAGATGACACTCAAAGTGTTACTTCTCCCATTTCCAAGGCAGGACTAGTACTAGATGGGGAAAAGTTGATGTTAAGGAGAACCTTATTGAAAGTTCCTAACACCATAGAGCCACCACAAAGAAAGAACTTGTTCAAGACAACTTGTAGGTCTCATGGGAAGATTTGCAAGGTTATAGTGGACTCTGGATCCAATTAGAACATAGTGTCCACTAAGATGGTGGAAAATTTGAAGTTGAGAAGGATACCTCATACCACACCTTACAAGGTTTCATGGTTGAATAGGGGTCATCAAATAGTGGTAGATGAAAAAAACTTGGTAGAGTTTGAGATTGGGGATTAAAAGGACAAGGTCCTATGTGACATAATCCCTATGGATGCATGCCATTTTCTCCTAGGATTTCCATGGAAGTATGATGTTACAGCCATACATGATGGGGAAAAGAACAACTATGTCATTACCAAGCTTGGAAAGAAGTTTCAAATGGACCCATTGCAAGAACCCAATGAAGAGAAGCATGTGGGAACTAGTGTGATGCTATTGAGTGGGAATTATTTTCTCAAAGTCATGAAGAAGGATAAAGGTATGTGTTGTGCAGTAATAGTAAAGCCCAAAGAGGAGACTAAAGAGAAAACCAACCTACCACCAGAGGTACAAGCATTGTTGGAGAAATACCATGAGATTGTAGATAATGGTTTTCCAAGTGCCCTACCACCTATGAGGGATGTGAGTCATCAGATTGACTTCATACCTGGAGAAAATCTCCCAAACAAAGAAGCATATAAGATGACACCAAGCCAAAATGCAGAGATAGCCAAACAAATCCAGGATTTGTTGGATAAGGGGTTAATAAGAAAGAGTTTGAGCCCATGTCTTGCACCTACAGTACTTGCACCTAAAAATGATGGAAAATGGAGGATGTGTATGGACTCCAGGGCTATAAACAAGATCACCATCAGATATAGAATCCCAATGCCCCAGATTGAAGACTTAATGGACAATTTAGGAGGTTCTTATTACTTTTCCAAGGTGAATTTGAATTCAGGGTACCATCAAATAAGGGTGAGGCTAGGGGATGAGTGGAAGACAACATTTAAGACCAATGAGGGTCTATATGAGTGGCTAGGAATGCCCTTTGGCCTAAGTAATGCGCCTAGCACATTCATGAGGCTCATGAATGAAGTGCTAGCATAATTTATTGGTAAGTTTGTAATAGTTTACCTTGATGATATTTTGATATTTAGCAGGTCCAAGGAGGAGCACATGAAGCATTTAGAGACGGTTTTGAGGAGGCTACATCAAGAAAATTTAATGATCAATCAAGAAAAGTGTGCGTTTCTGAAAACTGAACTTGTTTACCTTGGTTTTGTGGTTGCTAATGGATGCATGAAAATGGACCTTGAAAAAGTTAAGTCCATATTGGAATGGCCTACACCTAGGTCTATAGGGGATGTTAGGATTTTCCATGGATTGGCCTCCTACTATAGGAAATTTGTAAGAAATTTCAGTCACGTATGTGCCCCAATCGTAAACACCATAAAGGGTGGAATCAAATGCAAATTTGAATGGATAGCCATAGTAGATCAGGGGTTTGAAATGTTAAAAAAGAGGATTGCAGAGTTACCTACACTTAGATTTCCCAATTTTAATCAACTCTTTGTGGTAGAGTGTGATGCTAGCAAGTTGGCTATAGGATCAGTGTTGAGCCAAGAGGGACACCCTGTGGCATTCTTCTCTGAGAAGTTGAATGAGGCAAAACAAAAGTACTCCACCTATGATTTGGAGCTATATTCCATGGTACAAGCCTTGAAGAAGTGGAGGCACTACCTATTACCTAGGGAGTTTGTGGTCTATACAGACAATCATGCCTTGAGTTTCTTAATTAATGGGCAATAAATGTTGAACCAAAGGAACATGAAATGGGTGGAGGCATTACAAGCTTATACCTTTGTGATTAAACACAAGAAGGGGGTTAGCAACAAGGTTACAGATGCTCTTAGTAGGAGGGTACTCACAATCCAAGAGATACAACTACAAAGTGTAGGAATGGATGATTTGAAGGATCTCTACAAGGAAGACAAAGACTTCAAGGAATCTTATGAAGCTTGTGTAAGGTTTTAGCAGGGGTTCAAGGTGGATTTCAGTGAGTATGTATTGCAGGAAGGTCTATTGTTCAAAGGTCACCTTATGTGTATTTCTCAAGGATCAATGAGGAAAAACATTGTGAAGGAGAAACACCAAGGGAGATTGGGAGGCCACTTTGGAATGGATAAAACCTTGAAGCAGGTGCATAGGCATTACTATTGGCTTAAAATGTAGTCAGATGTGAGGAAATTTGTGGAACAATGTTAGATTTGTCAGAGGGAAAAAGGACAAAGCAACAATAGTGGGTTATATCAACCACTCTCTATACCCCAGAGGCCTTGGGAGTGCCTTAGTACGGACTTTGTTTTGGGGTTACCAATGACAAAAAGGGGTCATGATAGTGTAATTATGGTGGTAGACCATTTGAGAAAGATGGCACACTTCATTCCATGCAAGAAAACTAATGATGCTTCTCAGATTACAGGAATTTTCTTTAGGGATATTGTTAGAATTCATGGTTTGCCTTTGAATATTGTCAGTGACAGGGATACAAAGTTTGTGGGCCACTTTTGGAGAACTCTTTGGAAGATGCTTCGAACTAATTTGTCTTTCTCCTCACCCTACCATCCACAATCAGATGGGAAAATAGAAGTAGTAAATAGGTCACTTGGAAATTTGTTGAGATGTTTGACCAAGGAACATGGACAATCATGGGATCATATCATTGGGCAGACATAATTTGCATACAATGACTCCATGAATAGGAGTACAGGTAAGATTCCCTTTGAGATAGTTTATGGGGTCAATCCTAGAGGAATTTTGGAGCTGAGAGATCTTAGTTTGCAAGACAAGAGGAGTGCACAAGGGGAGTCATTTGCAGAACAAATGAAGGAGTTGCATGAGCAAGTCAATAAGACATTGCAACAACAAGTGGAGAAGTAAAAAATTAGAGCTGATAAGACCAGGAGGGATTTACAATTCAAAGTGGGGGATCTAGTACTTGCCTACCTTAGGAAGGAGAGGCTACCCAAAGGCCAACCTACTAAACTGCTGATGAAAAAGATAGTGCCTTTGAAGATTTTGCACAAGTATGGAAAAAATGCCTATGAGGTGGAGTTACCTCCTGATTTGGGAATCTCACCCATATTTAATGTTTTTGATTTGTATCCCTACAGGGGATCAACCTTAGACACAGGTCAGTCAACAATTGCAAATCTGGAGGATGATGAGTGGGTGAAAGACTTGCCTACCCCAAAGCCATTACAATTGGAAATGGTATTGGATTCCAAAGTAATCAAGAAGACAAGGAAGGGAAACTACAAGGAATACCTCATCAAGTGGTAGGGACTTCCTAAAGCTGAGGCCACTTGGATGACAAAGCTGGACATACTAAAACATGGGGTCACCATTGAAGACCTCTTAACTCAAGGGACTTGAGTTATTTTGTCAAGGGGAGTATGGTGCAAAGAACCTCCCTATTTCTTGTTTTTATGGTGCTTAGGATGTTTTAGGAGTTGAGTGTGTGTGGTAGAATAAGTTCCAAAAGGTTGGAAACATGCTAGTTTAACTTCATCATTGTAAGAGCCTTAGTGCTCATTAGGTCATTTTGGCCTCAATATGTGAAAAGTTGTAATTTTAGGACAATAGGGGTTGGAGGTATGTTTTAGGACCCTATTTATGCTATTTAGGGTCTTAGGAGTCAACATCAACCATCGAGTTCACATAGGAAGTCAAAATGCTTTCTAAAGCAAAAAGTTGCTAGCAACTTTAAAAGTTGCTCGAGCAACTTTTGCAAGATTTGGAAAAATATGGTTAGAACTGAATGTAACCACCCAAGCTTGGTATATGAGCTTGGAATTTATGTTTGGAAAAGGCTAATGAAATTTTGGATTGAGACTTTTACTTTTGACACCTTTGTACGGATGTCCGCACCCTCATTTGCATAATCTAAACTGTATCTTTACTTTTGTACGGTCCTGTACAGATTGGTATAGGTGATCGGCCTCTATGATTGTATAGTTTCATTTTCTTATTTCTTATGCATTAAGTAGTTTTATTTGAAGTGCTATAGGATTAAAGTTAGAAGGTTTTGAAGGTCACTGGTCTGACAGAGGCAAAACAGTGACCATTAGATAGAAATGGATCTAACCTAATTTTCCTCCTATGGATTTGTCTGAAAACATCGGGAAGGAAGGGATAGGGTCATTAGTTAGTCTTTTTTTCTTTTGGTTTTGGTATCAATGGATTTCATAGGCCTAAGATGATTCCCTATGGCTGACTGGTGAAACTAGGTGAGCCAGGACAGGGAAGAAATTGAATTTGTGAATGCACCCACGACCTTTTGGGAAGGACTTGATAGAATTTTTGGATGATCAAGAAGGTCCCCTAAAAGGATTCAATGGTGGTTGGAGATGAATCAAATTTTGGAGACATGTTTGGCAATTATTCATGCTGACTGGTCCAGAGGCCTAATTAATAGGCTATAAACTAGGGCGTGCAAGAAAATATGGTTTTGGGTGCAATCAGAGGTCAGGGCTTTGGATTCTGATAGGGTAGATTGATATATTAAATATTATCAAGTTTTTTGAAGGTTCATTTAGAGGTTTTGGAAGCAATAGACCAAAATCAGTGAAAACAGGGCTACAAGGAATTGGTCAATTAGCCCTCCTAGTGAATTAAAGACTAAATAAAAGGTTGGGGCATCTTGGAGTGTTAAGAAGGATGTAGAATGACCAAGAAAGGGACAAGAAGTGTATAGAGGGTCTCAGTGAGTGTGTGAGAAGATCCTACATAGAGCTTTGATAGACTAGGTGGTGAATTGATAGAAGAAACTAGGCTTTTTGGTAACTAGTTGGACTAGTTAAGCTTGGTAACCTTGGAGTCTTCTTGGATCCAACTATACCTTGGAGGATAAGTTTGTTGAGGGGTCTTGGAGATCCTATTGGGAAGAGGATACAACAAGAACAACCATAGTATGGTTGAGTTAGGCACAAAACTAACATCTTGAAAGGAAGTGATACCTAGTGGTCAAACCCTCTGCATCAGGAGCATTGGATAAAGATATCAGAATATATCATGCCCATGATTTTGAAGAGTAATATCTAGCGATCTTAGGTATGATCATGGCCAACATCATGGAACATATATTTGAGATTGCAACATCAGATGATGTATACATTTTGATCGCAAGATTTATAGCCAACTAGACAACATTGGACAATGCGAGCTTTTAATAACTGAACATTGTATAAAGCACATAATGATTATCTATTTCCTTACCATTTTCCAAAGAGAGACCTAAGGAGATTAGAGAGAAAAGAGATTGAAACAATCTAGCAATTACCTTGCATGGTCGATCAAAGGAAATATTCAGAATTCAGCGTGTGAAAGGTATTTACATCATCTACTTATATAGAAACTATGGATGCTCCCATGATATTCGATGTTGTGGATAGACCTAGGTATAAATTCAAGAAACATCCTTTCAAATTCTATGAAGAATAACCTGAAGGAGAATTTTCTAAGACACCTCATGGTGTCTTACATGTAGAATACATTAGGGCATACATTCATTGCAAGTATGACATACTAGGTATTGATGACATTTCTACTAAAATTGAGTACATGACTGATAATGACATTATGAGAGATGAATAAAAACATGTTAATGAGCTAAACACTATGTAGATTGTGGATTTACATGAATTTAGTGAAGAAGAATGGTTTAAGATATTGTTGAGAAGAGTACATGATCAATTTATTTGGATAGGCGAACAATCCGTGAAGATATGTAGTAACTTGATACATGAGATTACTGGTTTAGACAATACAAGAATCATTCTTGTAGTAGAAAAGCATGTTAAGAAGCAATTTGAAACCCTAACACATTCAAAATTGGATAGGCAAGCCATGATAGTGAATGACATCTTTCAGCAAGATGTGAGATTGATTACTATGATACTTGGTTACAAATTCTACTATAGTAGTAGACCTAATTTTGTATATGCTGGAGTTATTATGATGGCCTACAAAATGGTGACTGAAAACACAAAGTATAAGATATGTGAAGTATTGGCACAATAGTTTTTGGAGAATGTGAAGCTGATTAAGAAAGAAAAATCCAAAGCCTTCAGATTTGGTTCACTGCTAATGCATATGTACATACACATTGAGCATAGATTTCCAAGAATGAACCCTAGTGATTGGAGAACAGGGATACCTACTGGTATTCAGATTTCATAGAGCTATTGAAGATAGAAAACAACACATGGGTTGATGGAGAACTATTTGGGATGATCAAAATTATTCAGAGGCAAATGAAAGAAAGATGCAGGATTCCTGAAGACTTAGTTGAGAAATATAAGGATACAATTTGTTTCATGGTTGAAACCAATTTTGTATGCTTTGAGGAAGTTTTTCCAAGAAAGAAATGGTTTTATTATATGGATATGAGGTAAGTTCAAAATTAATGACCATGCAGATTGAACATGTCCTAGAATCTAAGATAGATTCATCTGAGAAAAGATGGGGTACTTATGAAGAAAAATCAGCTGAGGTAAGAGAAGAACAGACTAGAGGTTTAAGGAAAATAAAATTTGAAAAAATTATTCATGAATGCGGAGTTAAGGAAGGACTAACTAAAGAAGAGTTGAGAGAAGTAAAGAGGAAACTGGAAGAACGATCTTCTAGATTGGCAAGTTCTAGTACTTCATCCCTTCCACATCCTGAAATTGTGATGATAGATGCTACACCTACTATAGTCATTAATGTAGACACCCCTTCTCCATTACCAAAAACCTTGCAGGCAGTAAAATTGGTTCCAAGAGTGAGCACTAGATCCACCAAACAGAACTCACCACCTAAAGAATAGAGGACTAAGAGAGAAGAGAAGAAAGATGAAAGTGATAGACCTATATGGAAACATAACTTGACAATGATTGAAAAGAAAGAAATTGAGAAAGGAAAGTTGGTTACAATAGACAAATATTATGACAGGTATGAAGAAACTGAAAAACTTGAGATTGAAGACATTGTAGTAAATCATTTACTTATTTTTAAGAAAAAACTATTGGAGATTGAGGGCAGTATACCTGAAGAGTTGTATGGGAGATTAGAGATAAGGAAAAAAATGGCACAAATTGAAGATGAGACTATTAGAAATCAAGTGATTGACAAGATGCTACCTGTGATATCCATACAAGAGAGAGAGACAGAATATTCAAAGAACTAAAACCATTATTAAGGACTAAGGAAAGACTAGTGAAAATTATGGCAAGAATGTATGATGATGTTACTGAAGAAAATCAAAAGGCACTGGATTAGATAATAATGAGTTCTATTCCTAAGAATACAATGCCTACACCTATAGGAATGGGAAAAAGTTCCAAAATAGCTGAGGCTAGTATTAAGAGAAGCAAAGTTGACACACAACTAGATTTCTATGTTTCTGGTGTGCCTGTGACACTTGATACTTCTCATGATGAGAAGGACCCTTTTCAAGGAAACATTGACAGTGCTATGGTAGATAATGAACCATAGAAGGATGAAGAATGAAAAGAACAATAAGAGGAAGTACAAAAAGAAATTGAGCAGAAAGGTGAAGAAGAAAAATATGAAATCAAAAATGAGGAACACACATCTTACATATTATTGTTGGAAAGGAAAGAAAAACCTACATATGTTGATGTTGATTGTATGGATGAGGATGAGCTGGTGAGCTTAGCTTTCACCACACTTACTAAAGAAAAGGATAGATCAGAGCAGAAGAGTGACAAGAAGACTAAGGTAATGACTAGAGCAATCGATACTGTAACAAAATTGCTTCCAGTACCTATTGTTTTCCAGAGCAGAGATGATATAGAAAAATTGAAGATGGCATTCGATGAGTTTGATGGTCATTTTGAGAACTTGGTAAAGATTGTAGAAGGAAAGGCAGAAAAGAACTACTCAGAGAAGAAACTATTTGAAGTTTGCTAGTCTATCTCATGGGACTTGGACATTCTAAGAACTAGTACAGAAAATGCAAAAATTTGTGCTGCACATGTCAGGAAACTATTCACTTATTGCATGAATCCTATTAGGCATGTTCAAAACATTGAATACATTATTGCCAAGGACAAGGAAACCTTGAACAACATGATGGACAATTGTGAGACCTCTTCACAATCTGTAATGGAGTTGGAAAAATAAATAACAATAATTTTGGCTAAACTAAATGTATTGGATATTGAGAAAGGGAGAGTTATGACAAGGTTTGGTTTGCTGAAGATTTTAATCACTCCTAAGCTATCGATTATTGAAGCCCACTTATCTGACATGGAGAAAACTATAGAATCATTGGCTAACTCTATGCCAATAGAGTTGAAAGAAGCAAAGACAACATAATTTTCATTGAATGGACTAATTCATGTTAGTCAACTATTGCTTAAGTCATGGAGTACAGAAGTAAAGATCTTGGAATATTCCTTTCAAGACATTCTGAAATTGGTAAGAAAGCACTAGTTTTATTACTTTTTTATGCACCTTTTTCATTATTGTCAAAGGGGGAGAAGAGAGAAGAGAAAAATGAATAGAGGAGAAGAGGAGAAGATAATGTATAAGGGAGAAGAGAAAAAAAAATAGAGAAACAAAATAGAGAAAGAATAAGAGACAGTTTTTTGTTTTGTTGGAACACTTTGTCATTTTTTTGTTAAGTGTTGGCATCAATGGAAAAGGGAGAGATTGTTGGAAAGTGATAAATTTTTTATTTTACGATTCACTTTTTGGTTTTAATTGATGGAAACACATCTGGCATATTGATCGATTGATTTGGAGTTAATTTTTGGTAATTCTATTATGAGATCGACAAAGTACATAGCAGAAATACAAAGGTATTTTGGGTATCAAAGATCGAGATCAATGAGTTATGACATGCAAGATTAGAGGGAGATACTATGGATTATGTATGACCTCCAGCTAAGATCTATTTCATTTTGGTAAAGTTTACAGAGAGTTACAGTGAAATAAAGATAGACGACAGTAGTAGAACAATGATACAGAGCAGTTGGATTGAAGTGATGATTTGGGGAGTATGACGTGGACTCTTGGAAAGATAAGATAGATTATGATTTTTTATCATCTATATTTTGATTATGTAAGAGCGCCAACTATGTAATTGATATTTTCTTTATCAAATTTATTTTGTATTGAGAAACGACTATGTAATATTTAGCTAAGAGAGTTGACTTAGCAAATGATAAAGATATATATATATATATATATATATATTTATATATATATATATATATGAAGATATTTTGTAGAATGAAGTATGAGATGTGAGATATGGTTTTTGGGAGATGCGAATGGAAGAGAAGAGAATGACAGATATCATCAAAGAGATATAACAAGAACTATCTAAGCATAGTTGATTCTTGTTTTTCTCATCACTAAGAACAATTTGTAACAGAAATATATTGTAAGAGATGTATGCTTAGTTGGCCCTTAATAGCGTGTTGTATGCCTTTAATAGGGTTGTTATTCCTCTAACAAGGAATTTTACTATGTAATATTCAGCTCCTAACAAGGCTAGGTCTCCTAACAGGGACACTATACTTTAGTGCATGCTTTTGGGTATCATCCCCACCGGGGTTTTCCCTTGGCTAGGGTTTCCTCGACAACAAATAATGGTGTTATTGGTCTATGTTTCTTTGATTTTAGTATGCTTATGGTTTATGTTGAATTGGTTCAAAGTCTGTATTAAGTGTTGTAATACTGATTCACCCCCCCTCTTAGTATTACCTAATCCTAATAGTTCCTATCATTATTAAGGCAGTTTAAGAAGTTTTAAACCCCCCTCCTAAAGAAGGTTGTGAAGTTAAAATAATTGAGAAAGTGAAGGAAATGCTCCCAAAAATAAAGGAGTTATTTTGGAAGCACAACATTTGCCAAATAAAAACAATGACAAAATATATATTTTTTAACCCTCATAATCAGTAATCGGTGGAAAAACCTTCATTTAAATGGACTTGGAATTTTGGGGCATGATCAATTCCTCCTCGTCTTCCGGTCAAAGATATTCTCTAACCACTATCGATTATTGTAGTCAGTAGAAAAAAACCCAGCTCCAAATGCATTCATAGTAATCATCAATTTTCGTTAAGAATTTTTTAATTAAGACTATAATTCTTATTGTGCTAAATCAAGATAATTATCCAACATTCATTCTCTTTAAATTATCCAACTAATTTTCTAATTAAGGTATTTTTGCTTAAAAATTTTCATTTGATTATTATCCTTGAGAAATGAAGTAGCATAATTCACAAACCTGAACTTGTACACCATGATTAAGAGACTCTTGTAGAGATAATGAAATTTTTTTTGTTCAAAATTTAGACAAAATCTATTTTTGTTAATCGATGGTCAATGCAAACATTATTTATAAACATAAACAAAAATAAAGCTTTCCATGAATAATAAAACAAGTTTAATATATATATATATATATATATATA
>MU225642.1:2391196-2418538 GCA_018584345.1 Thuja plicata
ATATATATATATATATATTCCTTTAAAATTCAAAAGAAAATTATATATAGTTTTGAGCCCTATACAAGTAAGAAAAAACTCAAAATGGGTCCCTGAACAAGTAAGAAATTATCATTACACAACCAAAATGAGAGAAGAAACAAATGAGTGACAAAAAGGGGAAAAAGAGAAGGGACATCATTCATTCTCAAGGCACTTCATCCTCAGTCTCCTCACTTTTTGTGTCCTCTACTATAGTTTTAGGAGGGTGAACCATATCTTTGAATGCATTCCACTAGGCCACATAGTATATGGGTTCTACACCCACTTCCTTTCATATGAATGAACAAGTAGGGGAAGAATTCTTTTGGTTCTCTTCAATTGAGGTGGTTTTAAAGTTTGAAGGAAAGGGGAGCTACAACACCATAGCATCTCAGTCCACAAAATCTATCAAGTTATTTTCATTTGTAATTCCCATCTCATACCAAGCCACAATCAAGATTTCTTGCAAGCCACCTATGTAGTCTTTTCCAAACAAGGCCTTTGTAAGTTTAAAAATATTGGAGTTTGGTTTTCCTAAGTCCAAAATAGATCAATGAAAGAGGAGAAAATGTCATTAATTACTCTATACCTATCCTTGAAAACTATAAAATCCTCTCCTAAACCCCATTTTACAAAAAAAATGACCAAGTGATTCTTCAAACCAGTCTTGTGCTCAAGGCGTAGGTCAGAAACTAAGCTTAGGAAAGAAAACTATTTTTTCTCAGTAGTTACCTTGTCAGAGTATCCATTGGAGTAAGTATAAGCTATGGGATTTAGATGCTAAATTTGGAATGCCTTTCTTGGTAGAATAACCTTGTTTTTATAGACACTCAATCATTTTTCGCATGAGTGAGCAATAATTTTCATGGAGATTAAGGAGATTAATAGTTATGCAAAATCAAGCCTCACGATGATAATTTAATTTAAAATTTTGTTTGGACTACAACAAGGATTACATGTCAAAAATTTCACCTTTTAAGTGAGTAGGAAATTAATGCATTAATACTCTAATTTATGACATGAGATTTATATTAAGACTAACAAAGATTTTGGCTTTCTTTTCAAGTCTAGACCTTATTGCAAGTTGTCATGTCAGAGCATATGATGACTTCTATGAAATAAATAATAATAGAAAATATTTAATACTTCCATGGGAGATAATATGGAAAAGGCTTGCATTTTTATTAAGTGGAAAATCTTAAGGTTGTCCTTGCTACCACTTTGATTTACAACCTAGCAGCTCGACTTCATTCTCATTGAAATGTGAAGAAGTAAAAGATAAGGAAAGCTTCTGATAAAATAAAAATAAAGAAATAATTTGCACTTGGGTGGTATAGGTAACTCTATTGGGGAGATGGACACTGAGATAGTAGTATAGTTAATCTCAACAAAAATCAAAGAGATATCCTTGTCAAGGCTATGAACACTTATCTGGCAGCAATGTCCTATCTTGGTTGGCTATAAGGAATGAACCCAACTATGTAGCCTAATGAAAATGTAGCTTCTAATCTATTCATCCTAGGAAGAAATGGAGAATGAATCATGATCCACACACCAGAGTGATTAGAATTTGTACGTACTAAGCCATGACTTTTAGCTTGTATGGGTTCCTAGTAAAAGGAAAGCTTTATCTTTGAGAGGATTTTATGAAATCTCCTTTCAGAATCCTAAGTAACGGATGCATAATTCCCCTACCCCCTTCTCAAATATCCATATTTTGTGATTTGTCCTCAACAAGCCTCATGTAGTTCATATTAAAATTGGGACCCTTCCTTCTTCTTCATTAGCCTACTAAAAACCTCAAGACAACTCATGTAGACAATGCATTTTTGCACTTGTCTAAGTTTATTTACCCATATAAGAGACATGTTTTTCACCTAAACAATATATTTTATGACATGGTCCCTTCAACCTTTAATTTATGTCTCTATTTCTATCACATGTCACTCTCATGCATGTTCTATAAGAAATCACACGTCATGGGTTGAAAATCCTCATTGTTGTGCAACGAGTCCCCTCCCAGTAGCTTTCTATTTATCAAGATCCTCCTAATGTACACATGTTTTTTTCAAGACTAAGGCTATGTTGATACTAATATTCTTTTGACTTCATAGAAATATATGCTAGACTTATTGGATGGTGGCCAATGATATAATGACATTTTTTCAGATTGTCAAAAATAATTTATCTATAGGAGGCCGGGAAGTTGCAAGTAGAGGTTGCGCATAGTTCATCCTTTTTTCGGTATGATTTGATAATTTCCAACCATAAATTTTAGGTTCACCCACCACAAACAGAGGTCCATGTAGAGTTTCCAAAGTTGTAGATGTGATCTACCATAAGAAGGATTGAATCCAAACAACTATTTCTTTTAAAGCTTCACCATACTTCCAACCCACATTGTCCTTTTGAGGCCTTTTTCCTTATGCCAAAAAGAATTTCTCATAATCCATTGCAACAAATGTGGGTCTTAATGCGAAGAGCAGCACGTGGCACATTTTTGTAGTTTCTCTATGATCCATAATTTGTTTCCTTCATTGCATTGTGTGAGCATGACAAATGGTAGTATCTGATAGTAGCTAAGAAATGCATTGTAGATCCAATCCTTTTCCTCTAATGGCATCCAATATTGGAAACCTATCAAATGGGTATATTTTTGAAGCCCAACTTGAAAGAAAAGACCCATCCTAGTGCATTGACCCTCCACGTGTCGATCGTCTCTCAAACAACGGGAAGGATTTTCATAGAATTTACGAGGAAGGAAAATCTATAGATATCACTACATGGCTCCTGACACATGATCCCATCAACCTTTAATTTATATCTCTATTTCTATCACACATTGCTCTTGTGCATGTTCTATAGGAAATCACACATCGCGGGTTGAAAATTCTCATTGTTGTGAAATGAGTCCCCTCCTAGCAACTTTCTATTTATCAAGATCCTCCTAATGTACACATTTTTTTTTCAAGACTAAGGCTATGTTGATACTAATATTCTTTTGAATTCATAGAAATATATGCCAGACTTATTGGATGGTAGTCAATGATAAAATGATATTTTTTCAAATTGTCAAAAAGAATTTATCCATAGGAGGCCGGGAAGTTGCAAGTAGAGGTTGTGAGTAGCTCATCCTTTTGCTAGTACGATTTGCTAATTTTCAAACCATAAACTTTAGGTTCACCCACCACAAAAAGAGGTCCCTGTAGAGCTGCCAAAGTTGTAGATGTGATCTACCACAAGAAGTATTGAATCCAAACAACTATTTCTTTTAAGGCTTCACCATACTTTCAAGCCATGTTTTCCTTTTAAGTCCTTGTGCCTTATCCCAACAAGCATTTCTCATAATCCATTGCAATAGATGTGGGGCTTAATGCGAAGAGCACCATGTGGCACATTTTTTAAATTTCTCTATGGTCTATAATTTTTTTCCTTCATTGCAATATGTGAGAATGACAAGTGGTAGTCTCCAATAGTAGCTAAGAAAAGAATTATAGATCCAAGCCTTTTCCTCTGAAGGCATCCAATATCAGACACATGTTTATTGTGTACATTTTTGAAGCCCAACCTGAAAGAAAAGACCCATCCTAGTGCATTGACCCTCCACGTGTCGATCATATCTCAAAAAATGGGAAGGATTTTCCTAGCATTTATGAGGTAGGAAAAGCTATAGATATCACTGCATGGCTCTTGACACATGAAAAAATTATACTCAAGCTAAAAAAACCATGGTGATGCACATTGGGCTCTTTTCCAAAGAGAAGATGATCACACATGCACTATGTGCCCTTTTCTAAGTATCTAGTATCAAAGGTAGTTACAAACTTATGCTCAAGAAAGGATTGGGCAACATAAGTGGAAATCATTTTGTACACATGACACTAAAATGAAGATACAAAGAGAAATATTTGGTAGGTTATTACAATAGACCATCATGATGGCATGCACAGGTGTAGGAACATGGGGAATGATCTCTATCTTTAAGGTTTTTTATATAATCGATACATATCAATGATGAATTGTTGATGTACATATATGTTTCCATAATGTAAATGTCTCCTAACATATAATGCTTTACTGTGTAAATGGTTTGGTCTCAATGCATTTAAGTCACATAATATAACCATAGATGAAGTAAAAACTTTACTTCATATATATATCATTCTCAATATATTTCCACCATGTATATATATCCAACTATATTGTACACACCTCAAAATGGTCAAAGCAAACATCATTTAAATACAATCCATTTCGATTAATTAAAATCAAAAAATTAAATAACTATGTAATTGAATTAATCATTTAATTACATAGTTCATCAATTAATTAAACCCAATTTAATAAATCATACATGGCTAATTAATTTATTATTTTGAATTAATTCCCTCCTAAATTCTCTCACCTACCACTACATGATGAAAATCAATCAACCAATGAGAGAAGAGAGCACATGGATTATAATTACACTTTTCTATCATGACCACTCAATCTTGAGAATCAATCTTGTCCACCCAAAGGGGACACACCATTAACACCTAATCCTAATTAGACCTTGACTGTGGTTACTTAAACTCACCTCCTACACCTTGGGAAATTCTATAAATAGGATTCACAAATAGAGTTAAACATCTCTCATTTATCTCACTAGTACAAAAATAACAATATGTGACTAAAAAAACTACTAAAAATTGTATATAAATGACTAAACTTAGTCACGTAACTATTAGTAGTTAATTTGCAATCATTTATAACGCAGTTAAATTTACTACCAAATGATTTAGTCATGAATTTAGTTGTGCATTTAGTCATGGATTTAGTCGCAGATTTATTCACAAATTTAGTCACAGATTTAGTGATATATTTAGTCGCATATATAGTCACATATTTAGTAGTATATTCAGCCATATATTTAGTCATATATTTAGTCACATATTTATCCATGTATTTAGTTGCATATTTAGTCGTATATTTAGTCACATATTTATTCATATATTTAGTCATTTATTTAGTATCATATTTAGTCATATTAGGGCATGATGGAATCAAACCACCATCCTCCTTCTCGTAGATTAGATGCTCTTCCATTGAGCTAGTACCCTTTAAAGAATAATCATACAATGTGTAATCATAAAATAAGAGTATAATATCTCTGAAAATACACTTAGGATTTTCATGATATGATCTTGCAGATTTTTATTGGCCATTAAAAAACTTGGATAAGAATGTAAAAACAATTAAAATTGAACATCGACAATACTTAAATTCATAATGGCCACAACTTCTAAGTCAAGTTAGAATTGCATAGAAGATATCCCAAGAGTTTAACTTTCTAGGAAAGGAAAATCATCCTAGAATAACACAAGAGACATTACAAAGTTTCTTCCAAATAGAAACATGTACCATGGCTCAATGGTGTAGATGACATGGTGATGTAGAGTGCACAGCCAAGAATTTTTATTTATGGGCCCTTGCTTGATTAGAATAATGACAAATCAATTCTACAATCTCACTTTGTTTAACTACTTCTTATAAAGTATTCTACCTTTCCTAGGGTCTACTCTACCCAAAATAACCTTATGGACTTCTAAGGGTTCTAATAAATTAGGAAAATAACTCAGTAACTTTGTTGGAGACCTCTCGGTAAACAACTTGGTTACAACTCTCGGTCTAGTTACACCGAACGGTCTCGGTGACTATTTTTGTTTTCTTGGTGATTTCTTGTTTCTTATCCCACCGAGTGAATTTTATTTGGTTAGATCTTTGGGCTCTTATTTTGGGACTTGTGTAAGAATTCCAAGGTTTATAGGACCCAACTCCTCTCCAACACTCCTTAACCTTTACTGAGTTCATAGACCTAATAGGCCTAATTATGCTTGGTTAACAAAGAAAGTGTATAGGAATGGGTACACCGAGTCGATCCAATACCTAAGAGTTGTTCTTCTACCCCAAATTATCCCAAATCCACTATCTACCGATTCATCCTACTCCTTTTGGTTGTATTTATACACATATTCATCATTCTTAGGCTAAATACATGGGCTTATTTAACCTAGGACTTGATGGATAAAATAGAAAACCAACACTTCCCATCTTGAGCCTTTGGAATTGTTGGTGCCCAAAAATGATGGATTCACTTTTGGCCAACTAATAGGTATAATGGTGATGCACCACTTGATACCTCTGCAATTTTGGCTTAATCAAGACAAGGCTGGTAGGCCTAAATTAACCTTAAACAATCAAATTCACTATGTCACACAACTCTGTACACAAAAAAAAGTTCCTCCAAAGGTGGTGAATGATCATTGGAGGAAAGCAACAAATCTCATGATAATCTCTATTCTATAAAGCTTGACTAAAATGGATTATACTAAGGACTGAAAATTAATTTTTTTTAAATAATGATTAACTAATATACAAACTACAAAGTATGAACCAAATGACAATTTCCAAATAATGATTAGATCAATGCCTTCTCAATACTTGGGCTATAGAGTCAGAAAAATTTCAATCCTACGTACGATCGGAGACAGTTTTAAAAAAATTGCTTTAATAAGACAAGACTATCATCTCAAGGGCTTCCACTCAAAATATAACTCAAACCAGATTACATAGTTAGTCTTATCAAATTTAACTCTATTCAAGAGACCGACAAAAACAAAGGAAGATTCACAGATCTTTCAGTTGATATTCAAACTGTATATTGATTTTGAGTTATAACATTCATGGAATTTAACACAATGAAACACTCTATAAAATAGAATATCTGAAAGACTAATTGAAAATATATAACTTATAACCACAAATAAAAAAAATTGCACTTATCTTTATTGATGTTGAAAAATTGGTACATAAGAGTTCATAGTTGCAGTTGTAGATCCAAAACTATCCAAATATGTGAAATTGTATTATATTGTATTGTCTTGTCTCTTTACATTTTGTGTGTGTGTGTGTGTGTGTGTGTGTGTGTGTGTGTTTAAGTGGCTTTCACACCTCTTTAGGGTGAAAATACATAACTCTTATTACAAATTATTTTGAAAAAACAATAAACTAACTAAAAATAACTACCTAAATTTTGGATTTGGCCTTGGCCAAAAATCTAAAACACCTTTTGAAAATATGATATTTTAGTTGGAGATAGGAAATTTGATTTTCCGAACTAGGTCGGTTTTAGATTTGTAAAATTTGACATCTTCAGCCTCTGTCGGCATCATCTTTGTAGCAGGTTGAAATTCCAACATTTTCTAAAGGCTTTGATTAGTTAGTTCTATTTATTTGTGTCATAAAGCTTCCTTCCTTTTATTTTTTTAGTATGGAGAAACTTTCTTCTTGATAATGGATTGGGACTTCTAAATTCTCAAAATTAAGGTTACCACTAGTGGCTTTTTCTGGAGTGAGCATAGTGAGATTCCAGCTATCTCTAGAGAAGAAGACCAAGTATCCACACTTAAGCTGATGCAAAGTGAAATTGGGTGGCCTCAAGCCCCCCCCCAAAAAAAGTGAACACTACTTCTTTCCTTTATCAAACACATAATTCTAATCATGTAATACTATGGATATCCCTAATACGATGCCACCATTCTCATGGACAATATTCATTGCTTTATTAACACGCTTTGACTTTTGTTTACCCTTTAAAAAGTTAGTAGGTGCATTGTAGTCCTTACTAAATAGAAGATCCCCATGCATTTGATTAACCCTACAAGTAACTAGATTAATCTCTTTTACGTGGACGCCTTTACATACACAATCTTCCCTATACTCAAGATGTTGTTTCTCATCACAAAAAGGATTTGGAGATAACTCACATTCAAGAACTTCATTCTTATCAAGAATTTGATTAGATAGGATACTCGGATAATTTTCAGAACTAGTATTAAACACATTCTCATCATTATGTATGTTTGATTCCATCTCATCTTTACATATTTGATACAACTTCTGCTCATAGGATGAGATAATGCATGTCTCACTTTCTGAATACACTTCCCTGTTAATATTTTGAGTTTCATCATCTTCAAAATGATCACTAGGCCCACATTCTTTATCATGATGTTGATGGACTTGATTGCATAGAAAATATTCTTCAAATAATAGATTCAAGGATATAGAGAACTCAGGCATATCTCCACAAGAGATTTCATCTGAAACTTCTTCATGTTCATATGTTGTATGATGTTCTATTTCATCTCCATTATTTGATTCCTAAAATTTGTCATCTTCTTCATCTATTACCCCCTTAGTATGTACTGATCCATCAACTTGCTTACCATGGTGCATTGAGAAATTTTTTTTACCACTCTTCTCAACATATTTTTGATATTGCATGTCTAGTAAATATGAGATTTCTTTTGTACTGAGAAGATATTCTTCCTCATCATCATGGTCATTGATACATGTTTCTATGCAAATCTCACTACGTAAGATTCTTCTTCAATCTGATCTGAATTTTTCTCCTCCATTTCATCACAAGTATTATTATGGTTCTCAAGGATGGATGCTTCCTTATCTTTTGTATGACTAGTGCACTCATCTTCCTCACCAAGATAATATTCCACAAGGCCTTGTTCAATCTGAGCATAAGCCTCCCTTTTCTGTCTTCATCATCTTCTTCTAATATATGCACAAGGAACTTTACAGAAGGAACATATGATGTGATTCCCAATTTTTTGACCTTTCTCATAATTTCTTTTTGTGAAGGCATAATGTTTGAAGGTATTTCTCAAAGAATGTTCACCGTTCTTATCAACAAATGTGCAGAAGACTCCCCTTCAAATCTCTCCAAGCTAAAAAATGCATCAAGTGGAGACATACTAGGATCCTCTTTCATGCTGCAACTTTTGTCTTCATACCATTCATAGCACATGTTTTCTTGTTCACCACTAGCATCATGAAATGTATAAAGAAACCATTGCTCAAAATGCCTCCATGATGAAATACACTGTGAAGGTAATGCTTGATATACTTCTTTTGCATTATCCCTTAATGACAAGGCAAACAGCCTCATGTCATCACCCTCGGTATCAATTTCATAATCATCAAGGAATGTGTAAAAAGCATCCAAATGATCAAAAGCTGATTTATTATAATTTCCATAGAATTTAGGAACCTTGTGTGCAAATTTTGAAAACCATTCATTTGTACTGCATTTAAATTCTATAAGATCTAAAGGCATGAAGTCAATAGGGATAAATATACTTCTGAACCATTTCTTAAACATGGTAATAAAATTTCAAAATGAGATAAAATTTCATCTCCCTTCTGGATCTCCTCCCTCAGTGGAGTCACTAACTGAACTTTTGAATAAATGGAATCGCCACCTTCTTATCTCCTTTTGAGACTTTTCCCTTAGTAGAGTCACTGACTGAAATAATTTATTAAATAGAGCCGCCACCTTCTTATTAGAAGGAAAATACTTACTATCTTCTGAGTTATTTTATCCCAGTAGAGTCTTAAATATATCACTAGAGCTTCTGGGTAAAATACAAAAATGTTCTTTTGAACAACTCCCCAATGGAGTCACCAATTTGTTGGTGCCCAAAAATGATGGATTCACTTTTGGCCAACTAACAGGTATAATGGTGATTCACCACTTAATACCTCTATAATTTTGGCTTAATCAAGCCAAGTCTGGTAGGCCTAAATTAACCTTAAATAATTAAATTCTCTATGTTGCACAACTCTGTACACAAAAAAAAGTTCCTCCAAAGGTGGTGAATGATCCTTGGATGAAAGGAAAAAATCTCTTGATAATCTCTACTCTATAAAGCTTGACTAAAATGGATTATACTAAGGACTAAAAAGTAATTTTTTTGAAATAATGATTAAATAATCTGCAAACTACAAAGTATGAACCAATTGAAAATTTCCAAATAATGATTAGATCAGTGCCTTCTAAATACTTGGGCTATAGAGTCAGAAAACTTTCAATCCTACGTACGATCATAGACAGTTTTAAAAAACTTGATTTAATAAAACAAGACTATAATCTCAAGGGATTCCACTCAAAATATAACTCAAACCATATTACATAGTTATTCTTATCAAATTTAACTCTGTTCAAGAGACCGAAAAAAATAAAGGAAGATTCGCAGATCTTTCAGTTGATATTCAAACTGTATATTGATTTTGAGTTATAACATTCAGGGAATTTAACATAATGAAACACTCTATAAAATAGAATATCCAAAAGACTGATTGAAAATATATAACTTATAACCACAAATAAAAAAAATTGCACTTATCTTTATTGATGTTGAAAAACTGGTACATAAGAGTTCATAGTTGCAGTTGTAGATCCAAAACTATCCAAATATGTGAAATTGTATTATATTGTATTGTATTGTCTCTTTACATTATGTGTGTGTGTGTGTGTGTGTGTGTGTGTGTGTGTGTGTGTGTGTGTGTTTGAGTGGATTTCACACCTCTTTAGGGTGAAAAGACATAACTCTTATTACAAATTATTTTGAAAAAACAATAAACTAACTAAAAATAACTACCTAACTTTCGGATTTGGCCTTGGCCAAAAATCCAAAACACCTTTTGAAACTCTAATATTTATACTGGAGATAAGAAATTTGATTTTCCAAACTGGGTTGGTTTTAGATTTTTAAAATTCGACCATCTTCAGCCTCTGTCGGAATCATATTTGTAAAAGGTTGAAATTCTAGCATTTTCTGAAGGCTTTGATTAGTTAGTTCTATTTATTTGTCTCATAAAGCTTCCTTCCTTTGATTTTTTTAGTGTGGAGAAACTTGCTTCTTGATAATGGATTGGGAGTTATAAATTATCAAAATTAAGGGTACCACCAGGAACCTCAAAAAATACATCCCTAACTTTCATTTCCCAAGTGGTCAAGGAATTATCCTAGTAAAATATCAAGTTAGGACTCCATCTTTGAAACAAATTAGTTTAGGAGGGTTTCCCGAACAACCTAAACCAAAATGAATGGATCTCACTCCTCTGGTCACCAAATAGACTCAAACTAATTGCATATGAAATTAAATTCACTCCTCTATCTTCCCATGGAAAACATTTAATTAATCCAATCTGTACATGATTGTACAACATGGAAAAATAGAGAATTTATCAAGAAAACAAATGATATTTTATTCAAATCCACCAAGAATCGTACAATGCTATCAATATTGCCTAATATTATTTTGGAAAATCATCTCCTATCTCAAATATACCATTTCCAATTGCCATAACCATATTTTTAATGGTTATGACCATTGGGAAAAAAGTTGCAACTTCCCAAGTAACTTTGCAACATTTGCAAAAATGCAACTTTTGCAATTTTGTACTTTTTGCATTTGTTGACAACATTATGACAAATTCTTGCAATTTGCATCTTATTAACCACCAATGGACGTAAATGTGATATAGGACCATTTCTAAGGTCATTATTAACCAAAATAACATAAACTCCTATGACACCCTATGAAACTTATCCCTAAGGTCATGTTGGTCTAAGGAGACCCAAGGCTTATAAGACACCTTTGGAACCTTTAGCCTTACAAAATGGACCAAAAAACATCATTGGTTTGATCCTAAGGATACAACCTTACTACATCAAATGAACCCTTGGAGTGTATGATGTGGTTCTCTGCACCATACTCCTCACGTTAAAAACAACTCAAGTCTCTTAAGTTGGAATCTCTGCAAGGGTTGCTCCAACTTTAGCAATAGCCTCCTCTGTCATCGATGTGGCATCTTGAGAAGGTGTGTTCTTACATTTGACCAAAAACTCAAAGTAAGTTCTACTCCTTGTCTTGTGACTGACCCATTTGTTCAAGATGTATTCTATCTCAAGCTTTGATGGTTTTGGAAGGTTTTCTAGCAAGTCTATCGGATCTGTACCTTGGTCACCTGCAAAAAAAACATTACTAATAGAAACCTTATATGCAAAGATGTTAGATACATTAAATATTGGATAAAAACCAATATCAGAGGGTAAATCTATTTTGTATGTATTGTTTCCACATCTTTTAAGGATCTTGAAAGGTCATATCTTCTTCATCATCAGTTTGGTGTAATTTTCTTTAGGCCATCTCTCCTTTTTAAGATGAATCATCACCATATATCCCACTTGATATTAAAAAATCTCTTCTTCTCTTGTTAGCATTCCGTTTATACTATTTAGTCACATGTTTCAACTTGTCTTGCACCTGTTGATGAATCTCTTTCATTACCTATGAAGAGTCCTCTACTTGGGCACTTCTCTTATCCATTTCTTTGAAATATCTTAACTCCAAGAAACCCCTTAGATGTGAGCCATAAAAAATCTTAAATGGACTAAGGCCAATACTCCTATTCACCAAGTCATTATATGAAAATTATTCATATGACAATATAGTATCCCAAATGGTGCCATGTTCCTTTGTAATAAATATTAATAGGTTACCAAGATACCTATTTATCACCTATGTTTGACCATCAAACTAAGGGTGACAAGTAGATGAAAAACATAGATTTGTTCCCAATGTCTTCTAGAGAATCCTCCAAAAATGTCCTATGAAATTTGAATCCCTATAAAAAATAATAGACAATGGAAAACCATGGAGTCTAACAATCTCCTTAAAGAATATCCCTGCAATATGAGATGCATCATGTGTTGTTTTTCAAGGTAAGAAGTGAGCCATTTTGGAAAATATGTCCACAACTACATACACATTATCATAACCAGATTTAGTTTTAGGGAGTCCTAATACAAAGTCCATGCTTATCAAATCTCAGGGTTTGTTAGGGCTGATTGGAAGAGGTGTGTATAAACCTGCATTAAAAGTGTGCCCTTTAGATTTTTGACAAACAAAACACCCCTCTACATACCTTCTTACCTCTTTCTGCATCTTTGGCTAGAAGTAAAATCTTCTCACAAGTCCTAAAGTCTTATCAACTCCAAATTGTCCTGCCAAAATACAACAATGCTTTTCCTTGATTATATTTTATCTCAAAGACCCCTTGGGTACACAAAGTTGAATGCCTTTGAATAGTAATCCTTCTTGCATGATGAAATCAAAAAATTGAGTATGATACCTATCACTCATGTCCATGCAAACTTGATAAGCCTCCTTTAAATCTTCATCACTTGGGTACATGTCCTTCATGGAGTGGATCCCTACACTTTCTAACTAAACCTCCTTCATTGTTAAATTTCTCCTACTAAGGGCATCAAATACTCTATTGGATATCCCCTTTGTTTTTCTTAATGGTGAAGGTGTAGGATTACATAAACTCTATCTACTTCATATAGTTGTTGTTCAACTTTTCTTGTGTATTCAAGAAACTAAGAGCATGGTTTTTAGTAAACACAACAAATTCTGTAAGTAGCAAGTAGTGTCTCCATTTTCTAAGTGATTGCACCATAGCATAGATCTCTAGATCATAGGTTGAGTACTTTTTATTTGCTTCATTTAGTTTTCGATAAAGAAGGCAATAGGCCTTCCCTCTTGACTCAAAACCCCACTAATAGCCTTGTTACTAGCATCACATTCAACTGTGAAGACAATATGAAAATATGGTAAAACCAAAATGGGTTGATCTTCAACTCTCCTTTTAAAATACTCAAATGCTTTGTCTACATCCTCAGTCTACAAAAAATTACATTCGCTACCCCCCTTTATAGTATCTATCACGGGAGCACGCACACCACTTAAATTCTTAATAAAATTTCTATAAAAACTTGAGATTCCATGAAATTGTTTCACCTTTTATGCAAATCTTTGGGTTGTCCAAGTGAGAATTGCTTCAATGTGATTCCCCACCTATATACCTACACATATTTCTTATATTTTGAGGTTTCCTTGGGGTATGTTACTTGTGTTTGATAATATATAAATTTGATTTATTATAAGATCTTTATTAAGATTAAGTGGCTCACATGGAATAGTCTAACTATGATCTTGAATTATATATGTATGGTGAAATTTGAAAATACATTGTGGTTTAGCTATTATGAAGTATTATCTTGGAATAAATAAATGTCTAAAAATAATAAAGTGTGGATCTTTTATTTATGAAGGACAAAACGTATAGAATCATTTTGTATTATATGACATGATTATACTTCATGTTCATTTATATAAGTTTCTATGTTGTATTGATGATTTTGATTGGTTGTGAGTAAGTATATAGGAGAAATTCAACGCAACAATCTTTGATGTTCTTAAAGGCATGTTGCGAGGAAGCCCCGATGGGAAAAAAGGTTAGTAATTTTTCTACCTTCCTTCATTTCATTATTACAAATGAATGTGTGAGGAGAGGAATTAATTGACAGTAGTATCTTACATCTACCCTTCTAATGCTAATTTGGCCTTATTGTTTCTTATTCCATTAACTCTTGCATGAATCTCACTGTCTAATGATCAATATATGTCAAGCCCTACTATGGAATATAGCTAAGTTCTAACTATATCATTATTATGTTTATGTTAATTACGTAATATATATTTAATTTTTATATTAGTAAAAAGCTAATTTTAATTATGCACATTTTGTTGTAGATAGTTTGCGAAAGTGATTAGAGAGAAAATTGGAAAATGTGATGGGATAATTATGATTCGAATTAACCATAACTAAGGCCCCTCTAAGTATGTAATTTACATGTTGTATTTTATTAAGTTTAATTTCCTCAAAATATTGGGGGTCTCCATTGAGTGGTGGCACGACTTACACGTTGATGCATTTCTTAGTGGTGTTAGGAGCATTTTAAGTCAGTTTTTTTTTAAGAATGGCATCAGTGTGGAATCTAATAAATATATTAATAGTGAAATCAATGGTTGACATTTGTATCAATGTCATATAGTGATAATAGTAGAATTAAATATAAAATTGAAGGTAATAATAATCATGGGTGAAAACATCGGTATAGGTAACGAATTACACAATTGTTTGTATTATCTATAATGACCCTGCTACTTATAAAATACCTTATACTAACAAAATAAATATGAAATATAATTTAAATAGTAAATAAAAAAGAAAAGATAATAATGTTGGTATTAATATGGCATTAAATAATTGTTAATGTGCAAGACATTGTATAAAAGCATTGGAGACCGTGCATATAATGTTGAGGGGTTGTCAAGTAGGAGTGTCAAAAGAAATCCATTATTGAGGTATGGGCACCATGTGAAGGCATGGTCATCCCTAAACGAATTTAAGATGTGAGGTAGAAATAATGGTAAAATAATATAGGGTCATAGAAGTATTAACTAACATTTTAACTAAGATATGGGAGCGCAATCTTCATGACTAGCAAGACTTCTTTATTGGGGGAGGTTATTAATGAGTTATTTAGGAAGAATAGTGGGTATACATGCATGACCCCTTGCAACAAACCTGAGAAGTATTGGAGATGGGACTATAGACGTAATTGGTAGTTCAGGACTCGAGACGAGAGAACATTGGATCATACATATGAATTGGGGGATGAACCAGAGGGATATGAGGGAAAGCTTATAGAGAAATCCTTTAGGGAATCCTAGGCTTATTTCTTTTGCAGGTCGATGATTAGATCTCAGGGAAGCCATCACAGTGCGTGGAGGGGGGAAAAAGAAAAGAAGGAAATTAAAAAAATTAAAAAAAAGGAGGAGGATCAGGGGGAATGGATGGTTCGTGGAGAAACAGATTCTTGTGCTTTCCTGCGCTTGGGCGATGCCACACTCTGGTTGGTACTCTTATTGGGGGATCGCTAATATACAATATCCCCTCTCCAACATAGGGATCATTGTCCACCATGTGCCATCTAGAATTATTCACTGTGCCTTATTTATTGGGGGGCGAATTCTGGTGTCTGTAGCACTGCTGGGAGTGTATTTGGCCCCTGGATCTTTCATTCCATTGGGAATTTTATGCATTGTGTCCACTACACTATACTGAGACAGACTTGTGCACTTGGCGATGAGCACATCGTCAATGTGGTAAATGATAAGGAAATCATAGTCATTAAAGGGCCTCCTATCATGTTGATGAAAGGAATGATAGTGATGATGGAAGTGATTCTTATGCCATTGCTAAGAAGGTTAGATGATATAGATAGATACAATGATAAAAAATTTAGTCACAGGTGCAGCTAAAAGACTGAGAGTGGTGACACTTCAATTGGAACTCAAACCCCCATTTTCTCCCTATGGTCTCATCATATTGTGCAGTTTTCCAATGGGAAGGGTCTTGGACCAGATGCTCACATTAGTTACATTGATGGCACTATAGATCCTTTTCATGTTGAGAGGTGGAGGTAGCTTCTTATTTCCTTAAAACCTTAAATATAGGAATTTATTCGTTTATAAGAAGATTGATTTGCTCATTTCTAGTCTTGAGTATGCAACAATATTTTAGCTAGGAAACCTACTGGTTATTGAATGATTTAAATGTTTGAAGTTTATTGAACGTTATAAAATTTTGAAGAATTATAAATTTGGCTAGTAATTTTAATTATCGAGGGTAAGATTATTTTTGGATTACTAGTTTTAATATTGATAAATATTCATTAGGTAGTTACATTTATATAATGACTATTTATAGATGGACCAAAGGATAATTTTAGAGTTGGAAGTTAATGATTGTGTTATTTTTATTTTATTTAAAAATATAAATAAATAAAAAAGAGAATTTAAATTAACTACTTATGTTTTGGTAAATTTATTACAATGTTTAGTATGGTTTACATCTTAAGTAATAATTGCATTTAGAATTAGACCTTTTTGTATAAGTTAAAATCATATATTCATGGTTTTTGAATTATTTAAACTTTTAGATTGAATATGTATATAAGTATGTATAAATGAAAGAAATGGTCTCAACTTAAGCTTACTATACTTCTTTTAATTGTAGATATGCACGTACACATTTATAAATACATTCTCACCCTAGCGGTCACTATATTTTTTATAGAGAATCTATAATTAATGTTAAAGTATTTCTCTTCTATTATGAATATTTTTATAAAAGATTTATTTAGTTATAGAGGAGACATCAAGGATTTTGGAATACAACATATTGACAATGAGAGAACTCATTTGGTTTAAAAATATCTTATCACCTTATTGAACTAAGTATTTGAATCGTGGTCCTAATATGATCTAAAAGCACGTTGATCTTTAGATCAATCTTGTTGTCATATAGAATGAACAATGTAGATACTATATTGATTTTCTCTTGATATATTATCATAAATTCTCTCATATCTATATCTTGTTAATTTGGCATCCAAGTGAAAATATATTATCATTCATTCATAAATCCCTAACATATACCACATTTGATTTCTAAAGTGATTTGTACCCCATTAGGGCATACCTAGTATAAATTGGTTAAATTTTGTAAACCCTAACTACGATGTCTCTGCAAGTTACGTAGGCAAGGCCATCTACGATGAGCCCCCTAGGCATTAGGTCTGGCATTTAGGTCTTGTACTTTTGAGTACTTCCTTGATCCTGCCACCCCTTACCAATATTTTGCATAGTTTGCACCTCTTTATGGAACTAGTTTCAAATAACTTATGATTGATTTCGCTATGATATTGATGTTGCTTATCTTACAATCGTATATGTAATCATCAATTAATTTTATATCATACATCTATCTATGTAGCAATATATATACAGATGCAGGAAATAGAGAGGCAAGGAGAATATGATACACAATCAAGGAAGAGAAAACCCAGGTATGCAACATCTCCTTATGATTGTCATTTGAATACTATGAAATGCTATTGTTCAAAGTTGTCTATTGCCTTCTTCTATTATAGATAAACATTTTATCTAATACAATCATGAATTTCTGATTTAGTTAAAGTGGTATGTTATTTAAAAAAATATATTTTGCGTAATGGTTAGCTTGGTGTAGAATAAGTATGTTGTGTAATGCCCACATTACATTTGTCAACAAGTTAAATTACAGTAGTTAGAAGCGCTTTATTAAAATTAAGAGATCCATATTAGCATCATTAAATTAATTGGAATAATTTTTTCTACTCTATTATAGTAGTGACCCCTTTAAGATTTATTAACTAATATCTTATCTAAATATAATATTTGAATTGTACTTGTAGTGGATCGCTTACCTCATTGGAAGAAACTTATGGATAATTGTTCAACTTAATTATTAATTGATATTACTTTAAAATCAAAATGTCTATACACTATTGAATTTCTAGGTGAAATATATTATTGACCTTGGATATTTAATTATTCATTGAATTATATTTAAAAGGAATTATAGTTTAACTAAAGATTCCAAATTAATATCGAAAAAGGGCTTTTAAAAAGATTACCTAAACCTTTTAAGGTATTTGGTTCTATATTAGTTAGGGGAAAACTTATGGATATGTTAAGCCATTAAGCTCTTACAAATTTAATATTCAAACACATCTTCAAACTCTATTATAAGAAAAATAATGAATTTCATGGACAACCTGATTAATGTTAGATTAAATGGTCTAAGTAATCATTTAACCTATTAGGAAAATTTTAGCAAAACACTCTTAGGTAACCCCTGAGATTACCCCCCCTTACTCACGGAATGGTTAGGTCACAAACCTAACTAGTGTATCCAAAACAACCTGAGCATAGTTTAATAATTTTAGGGTTGAGGGATGTTGTCGTATGGACATATTTTTCCTTAACCCTACGTGAAACTTAGAACTTCATCTTGTATTCTTTGACCTAGCTTAGTAAACTCGGTTACCACTCAACTATTATCTTTAAGACATTATTGTTCCTTTTCAAAAAAAAGTTATTGTATTTTGGATGTAAATTTTTGGGCATGACACTTGGTATCAGAGCATAAGTTGCAATATTGGGATCTCCGGATAATGTTGTTGCTTATGTTGTTACTATGAAAAGTTAACTAATTGGTAGCGATTATTAAATTTACTTCATGTATACTTCCTTTTTGGTAATTAAATACAAATATGTTGTGATAACATACATCATTAACTATGTTTTAGGGAATTTGTATTGCATGCATAATTAAATGAATTACATTAAGGATATTGCAAGATAATCCTTGGAAAAGAAAATGAATAATTGTTCCTTCGTGTATTCTATCTCTAATAAATCAAAGGAGGGTAGTTAAGGGAACACGATAGTATCATTGATGGAATTTATATTACTGGTGGACTAGAAACATTTAGGTAAGGGGCCTAAAAATCCAAAGTACATATGGGATTTTAAGGTAGAAGTAGTAACTGCATTTAGAAGATATCATAGATGACCAGAGAAGTGTATTATTAGTCATGTGCAATTTGGTGATGTCATGTTAGGAATAATCTCTCCTTCCTCTTGTTATTTAAGGGAAACTCTTCATCATGGACCTAGTAAGAGATAAGACATATATTTTTGGAGTAAAATGTGTAGTGTAGTGGTAAATGCACAAAGATGAAATTACTCTCCTAGAGGGGGATAATGTGTGTGCTTTCTTCATGTGAAACTAGATTTACTTATGACGAGTAGTTACAATGTCCTACATTATCATGGTATTTTACCTTGCTGGAAGATGTTGCTATATGACATGAGAATTTGATTAAATGTGGATAGAATACGATGTGCTTAGAACCCCTATGTATGTGAAAGAACCTATACTAGTGCTTATGTTGGCTGGTTTGTGAGACTCGTAATTTCTTGGTGTGCCATGAGGTGGTGTAATTTAACACTCAACCATGGAAGTTATGTGTGTTATGAGTATGGGAGAACCATACTACTTATGTGTTATTGCCTGATTGTTACCCTACTGAGTGCCAACCTGTGGGTTGTATTTAATTAAGGAATGGTAAAGGTTTCCAACCTCTCAGGTATAATTTATAGTGTACGAGTAATGGCGGCATGAATTGACCTTAGCTTCAACTACTCAAGGGGGAAGAAATCAATACTTTCCCTATAACTCATTATGTAAAGGGGTAGTATGCTACTATCATTACCACTTCCTTGGGTAGAAAGGATGATGTATGTGTAATGGCAGTGTGAAGAAACCATAGCTTCCACTACTCAAGGGAGGAGGTAATTCACTAGTACTTCCCCTTATGATGGACCCAAATATGTGGTTCATGAGTGTAAGCCCATCGCCCACAGTTCTTGAGTATGATACCAATACTGATACCGGATATGGGATTTTATGGACATAGATATGACTTGTAGATATACACTTTTTCTAATGATCCAACATGTGGTGGAAGTGTATCCCAAGCTGTAATCGATACCATACCTACACATACTCTGGTATGATGCAAAGGAGTACGATGCCATACACACTACTGTTCTGACAATTGTGTGGATGGTGAATTTGTATTGCTGATGGTAGCGAGCCGAGCTCAAGAACATGATGCCACATATAGAGTTACGTGAAGGCGCAGTATATATACTTGTATGTATGTTTTGTTGTCCTACCTAATGTAGAGCGTGTTGGAGACACTTGTATGCTTGTAGAGGGGTACCCATGGATGCTCGATTATTTAGACATAGTAGGAATATGGGGGGACCCTAGCCATGTATACCTCTAGCTACGGCAATGATCTATATGAGATATTGCTATGCGGAGTGTGACCTGTGCGTACTTTACATGCGAGGAACATTTCCACGCACATACAACTAGTGCATGCCTTCTCTGCTTAGTATATGGACATGTCGGGTGTGTTACAAGCTTATGTTGTACCACCTTATGTGGGGTGTTTCTGAGGTGAACACCCCATGTCATGTGGATAGTAGGCTGTTGGGCCACCACATGAAGGGCTATTGTGAAAGCCAGACATTGTTTCCTCCTTCCTCGTGAGGTGGCTATATATTTAGTCACATAGTGATGTATTGTGCTATTTCATGATAATTTTGGGTCAGCAACTTGATTTTCTTCTCTTGTGATGGTTTAGCCATAAACTTTTGAGAAAGCTTATTATTGTGATTTAATTTTGTGATATTTTAAAAAAAATAAAAATTATTGTTGAAATTAAGAACTTATTTCCTTTTTGAGTGGCTAAACTAGTATTTCGTTACTGTAATTTGAATGTTGACCATGTGTAGTAATGTGTTTCCTCACCAAGAAAGCTGGAGGCTGACTTGGTGAGTGTATACAAGGAAGAAGACATAGGAAACCTTTGAGTATGGGGGTATGTGAGGCTATTATGTAGTTAATATCCACTTCCCACCTTAGAGTGGTAACTATTCCTTGAAGGCTAAACACCTTACATAAACAAGGGGTAGATCACGTGGACTTGTATGGGGGAACCCACCATATGTGTGTGTGAGCCATATATGAGTGCATTCCCAGGACCATCAAGCCACTTAGTGAGGTATGTATCACAGATTTTGGATCATGTATCATGGACTATGGTTATGTGTTCAGATGAGATCAGTATATTGTACCCTAGAGCATTATGGTTGGAGCCACTCCTGAACCCTATGTTGTGATGTGTATCCTTGGTGATGTGGACTATTGTTTGATTGTGTAAATAGGTATCTACGCATGCTTACTACTACATCTTAGAGATAGATATAAATTTGTATGCTTGTTAGCATGTATGTTACCGTGTTTAATTAGTTTTGATGACATTGTGTTGATTAAATTAATAGGAAAATTGAAAATGGTTTATGAAAGGTTTCCTTGGAATGGTAAACCTAGTATAGATGGGTACGAATCCAAAAGAATTTTGATGATTAAAATCTTTTATCTTGATTGGGATTGATGTTATTGTGAATTTTTTTGAAGAAATTAAGTAAATGGATTAATATGCTGTAGTTTAACTATGTTTTTAAGTGTTGGTATTTGAGTGTTTTTTATATGAGATGATGTACTTTCTATGTGTGGATTAATGAGATATTAGTGTAAACTACTGATCATTTTGAACCATGTTTGTAATACTGAAAAATAATAATAATAATAATAGTATAATAATTATGGATGAAACCATCTTTGATACAACCATTATCCTATGTTGTAAGTAAATCTAATCTATATTATTCATGACGATTGTAATTGTATATGTTGGATATATAATAACCTTATAAGAATGTTTTGTCTCTCTTGATTGTAGCGAAATTCCCTTACAAATACTTGTTTTATAACTACATGCTAATAGTAACATTTTAATTTACATACTGTATACTCAGGAAGGAGTTGACTCATTCACTTTATAGATGTACTCTAGGGTAGGCATTTTACCTCTTTAACTAACTTCTAGGAGGAAGTTTCATCTTAGGGGGGAAGGATGTGATGCCCCACCTATAGACCTACACATATTTCTTATATTTTGAGGTTGCCTTGGGGTATGTTACTTGTGTTTGATAATATAGAAATTTGGTTTATTATTAGATCTTTATTAAGATTAAGTGGCTCACATGGAATAGTCTAACTATGATCTTGAATTGTATATTTATGGTGAAATTTGAAAATACATTATGGTTTAGCTATTATGAAGTATTATCTTGGAATAAATAAATGTCTAAAAATAATAAAGTATGGATCTTTTATTTATGAAGGACAAAACGAATAGAATCATTTTGTATTATATGACATGATTATACTTCATGTTCATTTATATAAGTTTCTATGTTGTATTGATTATTTTGATTGGTTGTGAGTAAGTATATAGGAGAAATTCAACGCAACAATCTTTGATGTTCTTAAAGGCATGTTGCGAGGAAGCCCCGATGGGAAAAAAGGTTAGTAATTTTTTTACCTTCCTTCATTTCATTATTACAAATGAATGTGTGAGGAGAGGAATTAATTGACAATAGTATCTTACATCTACCCTTCTAATGCTAATTTGGCCTTATTGTTTCTTATTCCATAAACTCTTACATGAATCTCATTGTCTAATGATCAATATATGTCAAGCCCTACTCTGGCATATAGCTAAGTTATGACCATATCATTATTATGTTGATGTTAATTACGTAATATATATTTAATTCGTATATTAGTAAGAAGCTAATTTTAATTATGCACATTTTGTTGTAGATAGTTTGCGAAAGTGATTAGAGAGAAAATTGGAAAATGTGGTGGGATAATTATGATTCTACTTGACCATAAATAAGGCCCCTCTAAGTATGTAATTTACATGTTGTATTTTATTAAGTTTAATTTCCTCAAAATATTGGGGATCTCCATTGAGTGGTGGCACGACTTACACGTTGATGCATTTCTTAGTGGTGTTAGGAGCATCTTAAGTCAGTTTTTTTTAAGAATGGCATCAGTGTGGAATGTAATAAATATATTAATAGTGAAATCAATGGTTGACATTTTTATCAGTGTCATCTAGTGATAATAGTAGAATTAAATATAAAATTGAAGGTAATAATAATCATGGGTGAAAACATCGGTATAGGTAACAAATTATAAAATTGTTTGTATTATCTATAATGACCTCGCTACTTATAAAATCCCTTGTACTAACAAAATAACTATGAAATATGATTTAAATAGTAAATAAAAAGAAAAGATAATAATGTTGGTATTAATATGGCATTAAATAATTGTTAATGCGCAAGATATTGTATAAAATCATTGGAGACCATGCATATAATGTTGAGGGGTTGTCGAGTAGGAGTGTCAAAAGCAATCCATTACTAAGGTATGGGCACCATGTGAAGGCATGGTCATCCCTAAATGTAGTTAAGATGTGAGGTAGAAATAATGGTAAAATAATAGAGTCATAGAGGTATCAACTGACATTTTAACTAAGATATGGGAGCACAATCTTCATGACCAACAAGATTTCTTTATTGGGGGAGGTTATTAAAGAGTTATTTAGGAAGGATAGTGGGCGTACATGTGTGACCCCTTGCAAAAAACCTGAGAAGTATTGGAGATGGGACCACAGACGTAATTGGTAGTTCAGGACTCGAGATGAGAGAATATTGGATCATACGTATGAATTGGGGGATGAACCAGAGGGCTAGGAGGGATAGCTCATAGAGAAATCGTTTGGGGAATCCTGGGCTTCTTTCTTTTGCAGGTCGATGATCAGATCTCAGGGAAGCCATCACAGTGCGTGGAGGGGGGAAAAAGAAAAGAAGGAAATAAAAAAAATAAAAAAAAGGAGGATCGGGGGGAATGGATGGTTTGTGGAGACGCAGATTCTTGCGCTTTCCTGTTCTTGGGTGACACCACATTCTGGTTGGTGCTTGTATTGGAGTATTTATAATATACAACATCCCCTCTCCACCATGTGCTATCTAGACTTATTCACCATGCCTCATTTAGTGGGGGGCAACTTCTGGTGTCTGCAGCATTGCTGGGAGTGTATTTGGCCCTTGGAGCTTTCATTCCATTGGGAATTTGATGCATTACGTCCACTACACTATGCTGAGATAGACTTGTGCACTCGGCGATGAGCACATTGTCGACGTGGTAAATGATGAGGAAATCATAGTCATTAAAGTGCCTCCTATCATGTTGATGAAAGGAATGACAGTGATGATGGAAGTGATTCTTATGCCATTGCTAAGAAGGTTGGATGATATAGACAGATACAATGATCAAAATTTTAGTCACAGGCGTAGCTAGAAGATTGAGAGTGGTGACACTTCAAATGGAACTCGAACCCCCATTTTTCTCCCTATGGTCTCACCGTATTGTGTTGTTTTCCAATGGGAAGGGTCTTCGAATAGATGCTCGCATTCGTTACATTTATGGCACTATAGATCCTTTTCATGCTGAGAGGTGGAGGTAGCTTCTTATTTCCTTAAAACCTTAAATATAGGAATCTATTCCTTTATAAGAAGATTGATTTCCTCATTTCTAGTCTTGAGTATGCAACATTATTTTAGTTAGGAAACCTACTGGTTATTGAATGATTTAAATGTTTGAAGTTTATTGAACGTTATAAAATTTTGAAGAATTAGAAATTTGGTTAGTAATTTTAATTGTCGAGGGTAAGATTATTTTTGGATTATTAGTTTTGATATTGCTAAATATTCATTAGGTAGTTGCATTTATATAATGACTATTTTATAGATGTCAAAGGATAATTTTAGAATTTGAAGTTAATGATTGCATTATTTTTATTTTATTTAAAAAATATAAATAAATGAATAAGAGAATTTAAATTAACTACTTATGTTTTGGTATTTATTGCAATGTTTAGTACGGTTTACATCTTAAGTAATAAGTACGTTTAGAATTAGACCTTTTTGTATAAGTTAAAATCATATATTCATGGTTTTTGAATTATTTAAAGTTTTAGATTGAATATGTATGTAAGCATGTATAAATGAAAGAAATGGTCTCGACTTAAGCTTACTATACTTCTTTTAATTGTGGATATGAATGCACACATTTATAAATACATTCTCACCCTAGCGATCACTATATTTTTTGATAGAGAATATATAATTAATGTTAAAGTATTTCTCTTCTATTATGAATATTTTTATAAAAGATTTATTTAGTTACAGAGGAGACATCAAGGATTTTGGAATACAACATATTGATAATGAGAGTACTCATTTGGTTTAAAAATATCTTATCACCTTATTGAACTAAGTATTTGAATCATGGTCCTAATATGATCTAAAAGCACGTTGATCTTTAGATCAATCTTGTTGTCAGATAGAATGAACAATGTAGATACTATATTGATTTTCTCTTGATATATTATCATAAATTCTCTGAGATCTATATCTTGTTAATTTGGCATCCAAGTGAAAATATATTAGAATTCATTCATAACTCCCTAACATATACCACATTTGATTTCTAAAGTGATTTGTACCCCATTAGGGCATACCTAGTATAAATTGGTTAAAGTTTGTAAACTTGAACTACGATGTCTCTGCAAGTTACGTAGGCAAGGCCATCTACGATGAGCCCCCGAGGTATTAGGTCTAGCCTTTAGGTCTTGTACTTTTGAGTAATTCCTTGATCCTACCACCCCTTACCAATATTTTGCATAGTTTGCACCTCTTTATGGAACTAGTTTCAAAAAACTTATAATTAATTTTTCTATGATATTAATGTGGCTTATCTTACGATTGTGTATGTAATCATCAATGAATTTTATATCATACATCTATCTGTGTAGCAATATATATACAGATGTAGGAAATAGAGAGGCAAGGAGAATATGATACATAATCAAGGAAGAGAAAACCCAGGTATGCAACATCTCCTTATGATTTTCATTTGAATACTATGAAATTCTATTGTTCAAAGTTGTTCCAATGCCTTCTTGTATTATAGATAAAAATTATATCTAGTACAATCATGAATTGTTGATTTAGTTAAACTGGTATGTTATTTAAAAAAAAAATAGTTTGCGCAATGGTTAGCTTGGTGTAGAATAAGTATGTTGTGTAATGCCCACATTACATTTGTCAACAAGTTAAATTATAGTAGTTAGAAGCATTTTATTAAAATTAAGAGAACCATATTAGCATCATTAAATTAATTGGAGTAAATTTTTCTACTCTATTATAGTAGTGACCCCTTTAAGATTTATTAACGAATATCTTATCAAAATATAATATTTGAATTGTACTTCTAGTGGATCGCTTACCTCATTGGAAGAAACTTATGGATAATTGTTCAACTTAATTATTAATTGATATTACTTTAAAATCAAAATGTCTATACACTATTGAATTTCTAGGTGAAATCTATTATTGACCTTGGATATTTAATTATTCATTGAATTATATTTAAAAGGAATTATAGTTTAACTAAATATTCCAGATTAATATCGAAAAAGGGCTTTTAAAAATATTACCTAAACCTTTTAAGGCCTTTGGTTTTATATTAGTTAGGGGAAAACTTATGGATATGTTAAACCATTAAGCTCTTACAAATTTAATGGTCAAACACATCTTCAAACTCTATTATAAGAAAAAGAATGAATTTCATGGACAACCTGATTAATGTTAGATTAAATGGTCTAAGTAATCATTTAACCTATTAGGAAAATTTTAGTAAAACACTCTTAGGTAACTCCTAGGATTACCCCCCCTTACCCATGGAACGATTAGGTCACAAACATAACTAGTGTATCCAAAAAAACCTGAGCATAGTTTAATAATTTTAGGCTCAATTCATAAAAATAGTAACTAAATAGGTACCTTCTATATCATAGCCTTCAAGATTTTTGGGTACGGATCGACTGAAATCCAATAGCCCTCTCCAAGTATCCTCAAAGATACTATGCCGTTGATTTTTCTATTTGTACAAAATTAAACCAAATTAGGATGCACTTAAACAGAAAAATACATAGTTGCCATATAATGAAGCAAAAATGTTCCACACCACTTTCAAAGAATTCAAGCATTTTCCAGTTTCCCACATGGATTTTGGGTTCTACAATTTAGCTGTCTAAACAATATTTATCTCTTTACTAAT
>MU225642.1:2423539-2458244 GCA_018584345.1 Thuja plicata
CTTTCAATCTAGAAGATGGCCATGACATTCTTAATGAAGTTACAATTCTCTCTCAAATAAATCACAGAAATATAGTGAAATTGTTAGGTTGCTGTATCCAAACTAAATTCCCATCATTGGTATCTGATTTCATTTCGAATGGAACCCTACTTGAACATTTACACTCCAAAGAAGGGTATTTACCTTGGGCATCACATCTACAGATTGCAATGGAGACGGCAGAGGCTTTGGCATATCTGCATTCTGGAGCATCTCAACCCATTTTCCATCGGGATGTAAAATCATCTAATATTCTTTTGAATGAGACATTTTCTCCCAAAGTTGTAGACTTCGGAATTTCTTGCCTCATCTCTGCTTCCAATGGCATGCATCTCACCACAAATATAATGGGCACAAGGGGTTACTTAGATCCTGAGTATTTCCAAATGTATCAACTCACTGACAAAAGTGATGTGTATAGTTTTGGTGTTGTTCTGGTTGAGCTTATAACAGGTCTGGAGCCACTCAGTGCAGAAAGGATTAGCGAGGAGTGGAGCTTATCTAATCTTTTTCTTTCCAAAATAAAAAACAATCGCCTCAAGGAAATACTAGATAGAAAGGTATTGGAGGAGGATAACCTACAACAGATGGAAGATATTGGAAGGATCATGTATGCAAAATGTGGAAGGATAGACAAGGTACATCAACTATTTAAAGCCAAATTCCACAACCTTTGCAAGAATCCTTCCAGCCTGTGACAAAATTAGAGCTTTCGAACAAGGCATTGATATCCATCAAAGCATAACGGAGGGGGAATTTGTTATCAAATATTTTATCAAAATGAGGGGTTCAAACCCTAGTATAGACAATCTGTATAATGGATAAGCAATCCACGACATTGACAAGAGTCAGGAAAACAAAATCAAATTACCTAGTCAGTGTCGATGAGCTTCCAAACAGTGCCAATGAGGTTTCACACTACAACCTTGAAAACATTCACCATGGTAATAATGAAATGAATTTTTTTTTTTTAAATTTATTCTTTTGGTCGAACTTGCGACGAACACAGGCACAAATTAAAAAAAATGAAAGTTTTCCTTCTATAACGACCAACCAAAACTTTTTTATTTTTTTAAGTTATTCTTGTGGTCAAACTTGCGACGAACACGGGCAAAAATTAAAAAAAAATGAACATTTTCCTTCTATAACGACCAACCAAAAAAATTTTATTTCATGGTCGAAAATTTTGGTGGAAAAACTAGGTCAAATGTACTAGTGTAAGGTTGAGGGATGTTGTCGTATGGACATGTTTTTCCTTAACCCTATGTGAAACCTAGAACTCCATCTTGTATGCTTTGACCTAGCTTAGTAAACTCGGTTACCACTCAACTATTATCTTTAAGACATTATTGTTCCTTTTAAAAAAAAAAAGTTATTGCGTTTTGGATGTAATTTTTTGGGCATGAAATTCAACCTTAGTGGAATCCATCTTTAGATTGTCCTGTGATATCACAAATCCAAGAAATACAATCTCCTTCTGAATAAACACACACTTTTCCAAATTTATCTTCAATTTATCTTTATGAATTTTATTCAAAACCAAATCCAAATGTCCTAGGTGCTCATCCCTATCCTTGCTAAAGATCATTATGTCATCTAGGTATACCAAAAAAAAATTGTTAATCTAGGGATTCAAGACTTCATTCATAAGTCTCATAAAAGTGATAGGGGAATTGGAGATCCCAAAAGGCATTACTAACCATTCAAAAAGACCCTCTGTTGTCTTGAAAGTTGTTTTCCACTCATCTCCCTCTCTTATCTCAATTTGGTGGTAGCCACTCTTTAGCTCTACCTTTGAGTAGTATAGTGCCCCTCCTAGACAATCTAATAGGTCTTCTATCCTATGCATATGAAACCTATATCTTATAGATATTTTTTTTATATCCCTAGACTTTGTACAAAGTCTCCATGTCCCTTCTTTCTTGGGAGCCAATAGTGCAGGGACTGCACATGGGCTAATGCTCTTCTTTATAAACCCTTTAGTCATCAACTCTTCAATTTGTCTTGAAATATCTTTGTTATGCTCTGGAGTCATTTTATAGGCCACTTTGTTTGGTAAGGTGGCACCCAGGGTTAGGTCTATATAATCACTAACATCTCTTTGTGGTGGTAAAGTCTTCAAGACACTATATTCAACTACCCCTTTTTACTTGTCAAAAAATTCTTTCACTTCCTTAGGAGCTACACTTCTTCCTTGCACTTTATCTTTAGACGTCTCTACTAGTGTTCCCTTTGGTCTCATAACTATTTCCAAAAATGGTGTGTCCTTCTCTTTCAGGGCTTTCATAAAGTCTTTTTCCCCTACTAACATCACACTAGTTACTACATGTTTTTCCATCCCATCATCAGGGAGTGGAGACATAGTGTATTTTATCCCATCCTTAGTCACAAAATACATGTTTTTCTTCCCTTCATGTTTGGAATCTACATCATATTGCCAGGCTCTACCTAGAAGTAAATGATAGGCATCCATCATTTCTACATTACATAGGATCTTATCTTTATACTCCTCTATGGTGAATTCTACCCACACTTGTTCGTTGATTAGGCCTTGTTGTTCCTTGTTTAACCATGAGACTCTATAGGATTAAGGGTGAGGGATATTTTGGATTTTAAGATTATCAAATATTTCTTTAGAAGCCAAATTATTAGTAGAACCATAATCTACTATAACCTTACATACCTTGTTATTCACCTTACAAGTGGTTTTGAACAGTGACTTCCTTTGGGGTGGCTCCTTAGTTGTGGGGAGCTTCAAGAGTGTTTTATGCAACATTAGACATTCACCTTTCTCAAGGTTTGCAGGCCTTGAAGTTGATGTGTGATATGAGGACACACTGTGACTATCATCCTCTTAAGTCAATTGTACTCTCTTTTTGCCTCGTTGTTACAACCAAATCTTATCAGGGAACCTAAAGGATTGATGTCCAACTTGGTTACAATTGAAACACGTACCTGTGAAAATTCTCGTTCCTCTGCCTCCAAATCTTCCTCTACCACTGGGTCTTCTCCCTCTGAAACTGCCTCTGTGATTTGATTCACCATCTTGATCCTGATTTTTTATCTCTCATTGAGTCCTTGGATATGTTCCTCTTCCTCCAAATCTACCCCTTCCTCTTAAGTTTCCTCATCTTCCTCTGCTCTATTTCTCTCCCTTTCTCCTTTATTTCTCTTCAATTTTAAGTGTCATTTAGAAACATGTGTGCACTGTTTCAAGATTGAACAAACTAAGTTCATCCTGAATACTATACTTGATTCTATTGAAGTATATTTATAATTTTTTCTTCTCATTCTTAGGAAGATTTTCCTTAAGAGTCATTTTATGAAAAAATTCTATGTAAGATCTTACATCAAAGTCCCTATGTGTTAGATTTTTTATCTTCTTGTGCAACATCACCTCATAGTCCTCTGGAACAAATTGTTTCTTCACCTCTGCAACCATCCTCTTCCATGAAGAGATGAGATTATTTTCCTCTTCTATCCTCTCATTTTGAAGGAATTGCACCAACTAAGGGCAAGGACCTTCATCTTTTATTTTTCTATCTTCACTTTCTAACTTCCATGAATTCCATCACACTCAAAGTGATTCTCATGTTCCTCTAACCAATCCATACATTCTTCTGGATTCAATTTGCCATAAAATATTGGTAGGTTTTTTCTTTCTTTCTTCCCTACCTTCTCAAGGGCTTCAAGAAAAGGTCTCTGATCTGCAGGTACTCCTTCCTTCTCAAGGTGATATTATTCATGCCTTCTTCTTCATAAGATTCTTCTCCCCTTTTTTCATTTTACCCTTCAGATTTTCTAACTCTCTTTTCATGGTCCTATTCTTGGCTCTTACTGCCCTACTTTCTGTCATTTTCTCTTTAACCAACTTTTCCAATTCCACATTGGTCATCCTCATAAGGATCTCTCTTTATCCTTCCTCTCCTTCTGAAATTTTTCTTCACTTATCTTCCAAAAAAGATCTTTATGTGCTTTGATACCACCTGATGTAGAGTGCACATCCAAGAAGTTTGATTTATGGGCCCTTGCTTGATTAGGATACTGACCAATCAATTCTGAAATCCCACCTTGTTCAACTACTTCTTATATAACTATTATACCTTTCCTAGGGTCTATTCTACCCCAAATAACCTTCTGGACTTCTCAGGGTTCTGATCAATTAGGACAATAACTCGATAACTTTTTTGGATAGCTCTCGGTAAACAACTCAGTTACTACTCGCGGTTTGGTTCCACCGAACGGTCTCAGTGACTATTTTTGTTTGCTTGGCGATATCTTGTTTCTTGTCCCATTGAGTGAATTTTATTTTGTTAGATATTTGGGCTCTTCTTTTGGGACTTGTGTAAGACTTCCAAGGTTTATAGGACCCCACTCTACTCCAACACTTCTTAACCCTTACTATGTTTAAAGACCTAATAGGCCTAATTAAGCTTGGTTAACAAAACAAGTGTATAGTAATGGGTACACCGAGTCAACCGAAAACCTTAGAGTTTTTCTTCTACCCCAAATTATCCCAAATCCACTATCTATCGAGTCATTCTTCTCCTTTTGGATGACTTTCTACACATATTCATCATTCTTAGGCTAAATACATGGGCTTATTTTATCTAGGGCTTGATGGATAACACAAAAAACCAAAACTTCCCATCCTAAGCCTTTGGAACCTATAAAAATACATCCATAACTTTCATTTCCCATGTGGGAAAGGAATTCTCACAGTAAAATCTCAAGTTAGGGCTCCATCTTTGAAACACCCTAGTTTAGGAGGGTTTCCTAAACAACCTGAACCAAAATGAATGGATCTCACTCCTATATTCACCAAATAGACTCAAAACAATTGAATATGAAATTAAAATCACTCCTCTATCTTCCCATGGAAATAATCTAATTAATCCAATCCATACATGATTATACAACAGAGAAAAATAGATAATTTCTTAGGAAAACAAATGTTGTTTTATTTCAATCCACCAAGAATCTTACAATGCTATCAATATTGTCTAATATCCTTTTGGAAATTCATATACTATCTCAAATAGACTATTTCCAATAGCCATAACCATATTTTGAATGGTTATGACCATTGGGACAAAAGTTGCAACTTCCCGAGAAACATTGCAACATTTGCAAAAATGCAACTTTTCCAATTTTACATTGTTTTATTTTGTTGACAACATTATGAATACTTCTTGCAATTTTTATCCTACCAACCACCAATGGACCTAAATGTGATCTAGGACCATTTCTAAGGTCATTATTAACCAAAATAACATAAACTCCTATGACACTCTATGAAATGTAACCCTAAGGTCTTGTTGGTCTAAGGAGACCCAAGGCTTATAAGACACCTTTGGGACCCTTAGCCTTAAAAAATAGACCAAACAAAATCATTGGGTTGATCCTAAGGATACATCCTTATTACTTCAAATGAACCATTGGAGTGTATGATGTCATGCTCTACACCACATGGCTCCTAGTTAAAATACAGTAGCAAGATAATGTCTAAATATCCAATGTATGGAGCTTCAATAATAGTAAAATTTTACATTAAGATTGTAACCACCCTAAATTGGGCTACTGCAAATAGAGACCCCATTTTTCCTTAGCTAAATATCCTTCTCCCAATTATGCTAATCTGATTATTTGATTATTGACATAATTCTCTAAAATCAATGAAATTTCTCAAAGCAAGCATTAACCATTTCTAAATATATCATTAATTTCTAATTGATTACCTTGGCTTATTTAATTAAATAAACCTCATTAAATCCATTGGGTAAGGTAGTTAATTAAAGAAAATTAAATAAATACTCCTAAATTACAATTCACCAAAAAGGGAAAAAGTCAACTGATGGACAAATGGGAGTTGACACACATGGATCAAGAAAGGATTAATCGTCATCACTCCTCAAGAATCAATCGCAACCCCTCATTTCACTTCATTCTCCATAAAAGGAGTGAATTTTGAGCTCAAATAATTAGAAAATCTTACAATCTTGCATTAGGCGTATGCTACAGAAATGAATTCATGCATTCTTAGCTAATTAGTGAACATTTAAATTGCTTAAAGGATCAAATGAATGTAGAATTGATATTTTTTAGCTTAAGATGCATACTAATGGATTTTTATCATTTCAAATCTTCAATTTTAGAATTGTAATGCCACTGATCTAGTGCATATTCTGAGAGCAATGTCATAGTTAGAAAAAAATCTTTCTAGATAGAAGTTATAGCTTGATTTATATTGTTATGTTTTGAATGTTTTCTTCTGCTAAAAATTTAGCTAATGACTTATAAAGTGTTGTGTTTGTAGATTTGTAGGTACAAGTGATTGACACATTAAAAAATACACATTTTTGGCACCCACCGTGGGGTAGAGCCCCAGATTTTACCTCATTTTGAGAAAATTATGTCATCTTAACTCTATGTTTTGCAGTGCAGATCCACATCTAGTGAAGGGGATTAGTTCCAGGAAATAGGATCGCACCTGGTAAATCTTGGCTCACATCCCAAAAATCTAGGATGGCATGTGGAAAATTTAGGATCGCATTTAGTATCCTTAGTCACATTTAGTAAATCTTGGATCACATTTAGTAAAGGCTCACATTTAGTTAAATTTTGAGATCACATCTGGCATTTCAATTTTCATAATTAGAGGATTTTTAGTGAATAATGGGTGAAATTTATGCATGTGAATTATTTTAAGTAGCCTAAAATTATTTGCAGGATTCTTGACAAAGAATACGCAGGCCAAAGATTGCAAGAAAAACATTCTCCAAACTACTAATGCGTGGTTTTTTAGGTTGCCTCAAAGAAATAGACCAAACATCATGATTGTTTTAATTGATTTGTAGGAATTTAATTGAATTTAAGGTAAATTTTCAATCTAATCAGAGGATTATGCTCTTTTTCCTTTGGGAAAATCAGAAACTCAAAAGTTAGATTGCAATTTGAGGTCAAATTTGGGAAAATTTACAATTCGTGATGTGTTTGATAGGAGAAAATGGAATGGATAGGAGAGTATGGTCTTCTTCCTCATGAAGAATAAGAAATATAGACTCCTAAGCCACCAATCCTCTTTATTTATTTTAACTCTAGAGGGCCTATGGATTGAGGGAAAAATATCCTAGGAACAAACCAAGTGAGTACGAGTATACACCAACTCTTCCACCTCACTATAATCAAGATGCTTCCTTGAGATTAAAATATTGGAAGATTTAATCAGTTTTGTCCTTAGAAATATGATGATCATTCCTTAGACATGCTTGGATGTTGTGTAAATCAAAGTGTAAGACCAAAAAAAGGCATTAGAGCATATATAGGTAACCACAAAAACCCTAAACAATATGATATCCTAACTAATATAACATTAAAACCATTTGAAACAAGAGTTGAAATATATTAAAGACAACACAAGAAAACTCCCTTCAAATGTAATTCTAATGGTCTCCTTTCTTCTCCATAGAGGTTGATATGTTGCTCTTTGATAAACACAATTGCACAAAGAACTTGAAAGCTTGGATTGATAATTAGAATTACTAGGAGATGAGTGATCTTGAGGTTTTCTCAAAATCTCATGGTTAACCTTGAATGAGAGGAATGGATCCCATTTTATAGAAAATGAGAGACAATTTGGTGAGATTGCACAAAATCCTTGCATTAATGCAGATTTTGGTTGGTGGGATGCTTGGAAGCATGAAATAGGGGAGAGATATTGAGGAGTTATTGAAAATATTTCTGAAGCACCTTAATAGGGATGAGAATCCTAAATTAAGGGATATGATATTTAGGTGAGATTATGAATCTTTAATCAAATCCATAATTCAATATTCTCAAATATTTCCTCAAAATCAAATTAGATTTATGAAATTGTAAAATCCCATAAATTGAAATTAGCTAATTAATTAATAAAAATTAATTAATTATTGTAGACTTAGGGAAATGGATAATAAATAAAGTTTGTTTATTTATTCAAATAGGACTTAGGATAAATTATGGGTTATTCATCCAAAGGGGGGAATTAGTAGGATATAGGTAAAATTGAAGATGTTGATGTTGAATTGGAAGGATTTTGATAATGTTGATAGGGAGTAGGGTTAATTCTAAGGGTTCTGAAATAGTTTAGGAAATCATGAGGCATAAAAGATCTTTGACAATGCGCCTAGATAATGATGATTGAAAAGTGCCAATGAGCTTTGATGGCATCATAAGATTGAAATTGGGAAACATCAATGATCTTTGACAATGTTCTAGAAATGATAATCATAGATAGTATTGGAAGTAATGAACAACACTATTGAATTGAAATGATAGATTGATAGCGATAACATTGATGATCTTTGACAGAGTTATCAAATGGTTGATTGAAAGAATATGAAGCATCGATGATCTTAGATAATGCATCTATAATGATGACAAGATTGATCAAATTTAAATAGGGTTTGATCCATTGGTTTGAAATTGGGTTGATTAGGCATCGGTGATCTTGGACAATGCCCTAGAATGGTCGAAAATGAGTCCAGACAATTTTGCAAATGATTAGGAATAGAATAGGAAGGGTTTGAAATAATTTAGGAAGGTTTTGAATGGTTTAGGATTGAACAAGATCGATTTAGGAAGGTTTGAAATGGTTTAGGATCAAATAGGATCGATTTAGGAAATTTTTGAAATGATTTGGAAAATGATCGATTTGATATAGAGAAAGTAGAATTGTTATTAAATAATTGAACAATTTTGCAATATTCAATCATTGATGAAAGAAACAATGTCGCTATACAATAAAGATCATATGCGTGACATAGAGGAATAATTAGGTCACAAAACAACATTTTGATTGAGATGTGAAAAATGTTAAAACACGTAGACCAACATGCTCGAACCATTTTTAGGTGTCTACATTTTTCCCCTCTTTGATACAATGCCATTATGAGCGTTGTGTCAAAGAATCTTGAAGAAAATAGCATTAAAACATGCCCCAGTGATAATGGGATACATAGGTTCCCCCTCAAGAAATTGTCCAAAAAATGAGAGTGATAGGTCAATTTGTTGACAATGTCGAGACGAATCCACAACAACGATCAGATAAAAAATTAGAGGTCAAACGCAAAAGATATGAGGTTCATAGTGTCAAAAGCAATGCAACCAATAAAAAATGTAAGGGTTGCACGTACATCTAGGCAACCAAGAGGCTATAAAAGGACTTGGAAGGGGTTTTGGAGCTCATTTTAACTCTCTCATTTGGAAGAATTGAGCTCTAGAGCAAGGAAGATGGATCGAGTGCTAGTGGAGATTCAGTGTGGGGAATGAGTTTGTAGCTTCCGACAGCCCACCGACGCGAGACCCGAGGTGAGTACATCTGGTCCTCTTAGTGGTTTATATATTTGCACACATTTATAGGTGGTTTTGGGGGTCAAACAAGGCTTACAAGGGCTCACACGTACCACCTGCGCTGGTCACGTGCCCACCTATGCAAGTCATGTGCCCACTTGTGCAGGTCACGTGCCCACCTACACAGGAAGTGTAGGTGGGATGACCACCTATATAGGTAGCATAGGTGGGATGACCACCTGTGGAACCAGCATAGGTGGGAGGCCATTCTACGCAAGAGGTAAGATAACCTGCGCATGTGGTCAGATAGGTCTCAAAATAAGGTCCAGGGGTTCCTAAACCACCCTAAACTTCCCTAAACTAGTCAAAACCTTAGGACAAGGTCAAAATTAGGTCAAAATATGTCCTAGGTCAGTCAACAACAAACAAAAAATATAGAAAGTTGACCAAAGTCGCATGGTGATCGCAGGAGGATCTGCCAGTTCCACAGACACTGGAGAGCAGACCGACGTGTCTGGACATATGCCACAAGTTGAGCAGACATGAGAGGAAGATTCTCACCTCACTAGGATTGTACTATATCACATACATGCCCAAGATTAGGGAAAACTAGGGGTTGATCACAACGTTAGCTGAGCGATGGCACTTGGAGACTAGTTCCTTCCACCTACCAACATGGGAGGCGATAGTGACTCTAGAGGATGTATGGTGCATCCTTAGGATTCTGATTCATGGAAAGTTAGTATAGTAAGATCCTACTACAGGGAGGTCAGTATTGCACTGGCTATTTGAGAGCGATGATGAGGATCTAGACATCCAGGATTATGAGATCCGATGGGAGACTGTGGCTAGGCAGCATGATAGTCTGATTGCAGTGATCTACAGAGTTATTGCATGTCTCTTGGTTCCTAACAAATGAGGTCATGGGTTCCCCATTGGCTAGGGGAGAGTGCTCGAGTAGATGATCATGGAGGGCACAGTGTTCACATGGGGGGCATGCATGCTTGCAATGACATACTACCAGCTCCATCAGTTGGCTTACCAAGGAGGATTATCGATTAGTAGTGGGATCACATTCCTGCAGGTGTCGACCTACGAGCACATAGATGTGTTCTAGCCTATTTCTCAGAGAGTGGTTTTACCAGATTTGTCATATGTTTACTGCTATTAAGGGGCACTTTTGCAAGGCCCACTAGGATACACGTTGCACTTTTGACATGAGATAGATGTGATGAGAGATTTTACATGGCACCCCTAAAGAGACTACCCCAGATGGGATGATGATGCAGATCACTTTCCTTACTGTAGACAGGAGAGATACCTCAACAGGGGGTTTGTGATGGGTCATACAGTGATTGAGTTGTAGCTCCCAGAGTGAGTCAAGCAATAGTTTGGAGAGGTACAAGGAGTGCTGACAGGTACAATGTTGTTTTATCGGTCAAGGGCTGAGGCCAGGACATGGGATGCGGCACTTAGGCCTCAGGTGGCCTATGTAGAGTTCGTGTAGTTACAGTCCAGACCATGGGGAGAAGATGCAGATGTGGCATATGTAGAGACCACAGATGAGTATGATAGATGTTTTTCTCAGTACACACCGATTCCTCTAATAGATCCAGATGTGGTGATATCAAGAATGCGAGTGCCTAGAGATGAGAGCACCGAGGAGGAGGAGGATGAGGAGGAGGATTCAGACAAGGGTGACAATGATGATGATGATGGTGATGGTGATGGTGATGGTGATGATGATGATGATGATGATGATGATGATGATGGTGATGATGATGATGATGGTGATGATGATGATGATGGTGGTGGTGGTGGTGGTGGTGGTGGTGATGGTGATGGTGATGGTGATGGTGATGGTGATGGTGATGGTGATGGTGATGATGATGATGATGATGATGATGATGATGATGATGATGAGCCACCACAGGGTTTTGATGACTGGGGTGAGGATCAGAGATAGTGCATTGCCGACCTTATGAGCCAGATATAGAGATTGACAATTGAGAGAGACACATGGGTTGCATATTGTGCCTCATGGATTGCCGAGCGGTCAGCGCTCACAACATAGGTGGAAAGATTGACAATAGAGAGGGACACATTGCTCACCTCTCAAGATACAGATAGGTCCAGGGCACAAAGAGCCAAGGAAGAGTCATGCCAGTTTATCAGAATCATCAAAGATGTAGGTGTGTGTGACATTGTAGTGTTGTTATCAGATGTCAGGGAAGAGTCACAGTATTGGAAGGACATGTATAGGAGAGATGTACCATGAGAGCAGTGGGGACCAAGTTACAGAGCGTCATCTAGTAGGTCACATTCCTGTAGGACACAAAGTAGCAGGGGAGTGTTGGGACCAAGGGGGCCACCTAGATCAGGGCAGACAGGGCATCACACAGGGGGAGCCTCATCTTCCAGACCAGACAGGGATCAGGAGGACCAAGAGAGTAGGGGTTGACAGGGGGTCTCTCGAGAAGAGGGAAATTTTTTATAGACATGTGATATGTTATGAGCCTACGGGCCTTAGTGTATACAAACACCTTGATTTTTGTACTCTGATACTTTTTGAGACATTGATATATGATATGCAGCTATTTTATGTTGCACAAGATGGATACTTATGTATATGCTTTACATTCCTATTATATGATGATTCTTATGTATTGCAATGTATTTCCTTTGTTATGCAATAAAATATGTTATGAATGCAATAATTGTTTTTCATCTTTTGGCCATTTGAAATGTGTGAAAGCAAAATGCAAATGTATGTTTGAAATTTTTCTCATGTATAAATGAATGAATGCAAAAATGCACATGTTTTTTTTTATTTTTCAAGTTTATGAATGCATGTATGCAAGATGCACTTGTTTTTGATGTACCAGAGTACTAGACCAAGGCGACTATGAGGACTGACTGAATAATTGTTAGTAGAAATCAGAAATTAGATGAAGAAATGTTAGTAGAAAAGATGTTGGCTTTCAAAGTGCAATTTGTGTTAAGAGCTTATTTTGATATTGCAAAAGCGGATGTGGCGCATCGTGGCACAAAAGCCAGAGCACAAAAGTCATCCTTTTTGTGTGAACAAACATGATGCAGACAAAGGATGATCTTATCCATCCTGAAAGCATGTAGCAGACATGCCCCAGAATTTCATGAGATCATCAAACAGGTAGAAAAAAAGATAAAGAGAAAGCAACTGGTCATGAACCATCTTGGCTACTCTCATAAGTTTAGATAATATCATCGATTAGCATAGGAACATGAGCAAAAAATAAAATAAAAAATACTCACGAAAACAATGTGAGCCAGCAACCATTCTGATCTTTTGTTACTTGCATTAACTGTTCATTGATTGGTTTCTTAGATTTGCAAATTGATTGATTGGATAATTGATTGATAGCTTGAACATATTGATTGATAGCATAGATCAAAAGATTTGGATATTCCAAACAGATTGAATGTTGAGTCACCATGATTCAGATCGCATATGATTTAAGCATAGATTGATGATTCTGCCACTAATGTCGGCAAACGTGATGTTCAATTCACAAAAAGAACACAAGTATGTACAAATTTATTGCAGATTTTTGAAGAGATTTTGCAATTTTTTAGGATTTTTGAAATATTTGGATTTTTTTGGTCTTTTTTCAGGATCATATTTGAATTTTTTTAGGACATTATGTAATTTTTACTATTTTTTTAGGGCATTATTTGATCTTTTTGGAATTTTTGCATATTTGGAGTTTTAGGATTTTTTTTCAGGTCATTAAGATATTTACAATGTGTTATCTCCAGAATCGGATAGTCAAGGAATCTCATGGGTAAACAATGTTCAAGGTATTTCCCCCAATTCAAATTCAAATTCAAAGACGCTTAGTGCCAGGAATCTACCCCCAGACAACAAACAGGCTATGTACAGAGGCCAAAAGGACAGATAGACTGGGTATACTAAGGGGAAGACAAAGAAGATCAACCACTTACAAGCCATAAAGTTGCACTAGGGTTGATGCAAATTGAAGGATGTGATTAGGAAAGGACATCAGGATATCGGGTGGAATCATGATAGACAATAAAGCAACAACTTACTATGCATGGCACCTGTTTGCCAGTTTTTCACCACGGTACTTTCCCAAAGCACCTGTTTGCCAAGTTTTCACTATTGGATAGGATTTTTCTCTTGATTTCTATTTTTGCGTGCCAAGATGCCTATTTGCCAGGTTTTCATCAAGGCAAGAATTTTTTGCTTTCTTGATTTTTTTTCTTTTTTCTCCTTTTTGATTTTTTTTTCATATTTTCTCAAAAAAAAATTCAATTTTTTTGTACTTTTTTTAGGAACTTTTTGCAATTTTTTTGTACTTTTTTTAGAAATCATGCATAATCCTTATAGAGGTGCATGATTTTTAGTGCCTCTGGCAATGGTTCTCCCTCCGATGTTGCAAGCTGATACACTCTAGACACGTATGATGCTGTGACTATGTAAGGGTTGTCCCAATTTGGTTCAAATTTTCCAGCCTTCTCTCTATCTGGCTGGGTCTTGTAATTCATCTTTAAAACTAAGTATTCAATCTCAAAATGGCGAGCTTGGAATTTTTTGTTGTAACTCTATTTTAGATAGTTCTGATAGGCTTGCAAGTATACCAAGGTGGTTTGTCACCGCTCATCAAGCATCTCAAGCTCATGCAATTTGGAAACTCTATACTATTCATCATCAACAATGCCTTGTAAGGATACTCTCAATGAAGGAATTTCAACCTTGAGGGGTAATATGGCCTTAGCACCATAGACAAGAGAGTATGGAGTATCACCAGTGGGGGTGCGGATGTTCGTCCTATAGGCCCACAAAGCTGGGTTGAGTTGTAAGTGCCAATCGCGGCCATCATCATTGATAGTCTTTTGCAGGATCTTAATGATTGTCTTGTTAGATGCCTCTGATTGGCCATTGCCTTGCGAGTAGTAGATGCTATAAAATCCATGATAGATTTTGAATTTCTCACAAAGCTGGGTAACATCCTTGTTCTGGAATGGACTACCATGGTCGATAATAATGGCTAGAGGAACTCCATAACGGTAAATTATATAATTCAGGATGAATCTGGAAACTTATTTGCCGATGATGTATGTCATGGGAATAGCTTCCACCCATTTTGTAAAGTACTCTATGGCCATGATGATGTACTTGTGGCCATCAGAAGATAGGGGTGTGATCTTCCCTACAAGGTCAAATGTTCATTGAGAGAAGGGCCATGGAGAAACCACTGGATGTAGATCCTGTGCCGGAACATGAATCAAATTACCATGAATCTGGCACTTGTAACATTTCTTAGCAAATTTATGGGCATCTTTATCCATTGTTTGCCAGTAATATCCTACTCAAACCAACTTCTTGGCAAGACTCAAACCATTGAAATGTCCACCACAAATACCATCATGGACCTCATGTAAGGCAGTGTCAGCCTCTCACAAATCGAGGCATCTAAGGAGGGTTTGGTCATAGGCTCTCCTATAAAGGGTATCACCAACAATGACATAATAGGAGGCTTGACAGATAAGAGCTTGATGCTTATTCTAGGATAAGGTAGGGGGTAATATCTAGGTGTGTAGGTAATTGTACACATCTTGATACCAAGGGGAATCAGGACTAACAATGTCACAAACGAGCTCAGATTGTGGAATGTTGAATTCTGGAAGCAATAGCTACTCAACGAGAAATTCACATCTCTCTTCATTATTCAGCATATCAATCATAGATGCAATAGTGTCCATAGCATCTGCTTGTTTTTTATGTACTCATGGAAGCTAGCAAAAACTGATTGTGACAAATTGCTCCTTGAGAAAGTTAGCCAATTTTTTGTAAGGTACTAGCTTTTTATCCTTAGTTTCATAGTCATCAGTGACCTAGCAGATGACCAATTGAGAATCACCATACACGTTGAGGTTTTGGATTTTCCATTGACTAGCAAGTTTTAGTCTAGTGACCAGTGCTTCATATTCAGTGATGTTGTTGGTACATGCAAATGTGATTCTGTAAGATTTTGGAATGACATCACCTTGTGGAGTGACAAACATGATGTCTTCCCCCAATCCATGCCTAGTATGTGAGCCATCAAAGTACAATTGCCACTCATTGGATTCAGTGAAGGAAAAAATGGACTCATCTGGGAATTCTGAAAGCAACAAGTGATCATCAGGAACTGGTGCCTCTGCGAGCACCTGATCCGCTATCACCTGGCCTTTTATTTATTTTTTATCCACATACTCTATGTCAAACACTCAGTAGCATGACCCATTTGGCTAGGCAACCCGTGAGAGATACTTTTCCTAAGAGATACTTCAATGGATCAATCCAGGACACAAGCATGGTTTTCTGGTGTAGCATGTAATGTCTTAAATTTTTGTGTGGCAAAAACCATAGAAAGATAGGCTCATTCAATGAGTGAGTAGTTTAATTAATATCCAACCAAAGTTATACTAATGTAATAAATAGGTCTTTCTCATCCTTTTTCATCATGTTGTGCAAGCAGAGCACCCAATGCAGCTTCTATGGCAGAAATGTACAAGATAAAAGGCTTCCCTAGAATGGGAGACATCAAGATTGGTGGATACAATAGCTAATCCTTTAGTTGTTGGAATGCATGCTCACATTTTTCATTCCAATGGAAAGTCACACCCTTATGTAATAGATTTTGAAATGACTGGCATTTATCTGGTAATTGTGCAATAAACCGATGGATAGACTGTAGTTTGTCTTGTAGACTTCTCAGCTTGCTTAGAGTGTTTGGTGGAGGCATTTCTAAAATGGCTTGCACCTTTTCTAGGTCCACCCAAATACCTCATTGAGAGATGATATAGCCTAGGAGTTTGGTAGAAACAACTCCAAAAACACACTTTTTGGGATTCAAGCAAAGCTTGTACCCTTCCATTCTTTCAAAGATTTTGGCTAGAATACTCAAATGATCTTTCTTGGTGGTAGATTTGCAGAGGAGGTCATCAACATAGTCTTCCATCAAGATGTGCATGAAGTCATGGAATATTGTGGTCATTTTTTATTGGTAAGTTGCTTTGGCATTCTTGAGGCCGAAGGACATGACATTCCAGCAATAGGTTCCCTAAGGACATGTGAAAGTTTTCTTGGCTTGATCCTTGGGAGCAATTTGAATCTGGTTGTAACCAGAGAAGCCATCCATTAGTGACAGCATCTCGTAACCTGCAGTCATGTCGACAATCATGTCGATGATGGGCAGAGGAAAATCATCTTTAGGGCACACATTATTTAAATCACAAAAATCAATGCATATCCGTATGCCCCTAGCGTGCTTGCTAACAGGAACCAGATTGGAAATCCAGTCTACGTAATCAATAGGTTTGATAAATCCTGCATCCAATAACTTCTTCAATTATGATTTTACCAGTAGAACTATTTGGGGATGCATTTTTCTTAGCTTCTATTTTACTGGCTTCACACCTAGCTTCAGAGGGAGGTGGTGAAGAACTAACTCAGGATCCAGGCTAGGCATGTCAGCATATGACTAGGAAAAATTGATTTGGTGTTCAAGGAAGAATCTAACAAACTCATCCTTCTCTTCTGGCGAGAGTGATGCTGCAAAATGTATGATCTTGGGGTTTTTTGGTGTTCCCAAGTTAATCTCCTCGGTCATTTCAATGAGCAATGTTGACTTCTCCTTTGGAGGGGGTATGTCCAGTCTTCCATCCTCATGCACCTCAGAGAGGTTTTCACCCTTAGATACATCCTTTGTTTTTACTTTTGCATGGTCAACTGGCGCCTTTTGGTTTTCACTAGAGGACCTATTCTTTTTAATTTTTTATTTTTTAATTTTATCATTTTTTATTTTGTGACTGGAAGACAGAGTTGACTCCCCTAGATATGTTGTAGCAACAAGGTCAATGGAGAATCCTCTTTTGTGGTCACCAGATGGTATTCCCTCTTGGAGCTCAAAGAATTCCACTATTTCTTCGTCGTTCTCAAAGCAATCCAAGCTCAGTGGTCCTTGCTCATCCTAATCAATAAGTTTAGGGTGGACTAGGGGGATGTCATCGTCAGTGGTGTAGATGTTTTCAGGACCAGAGGCAAAGGTAAAGATGTAAATGTCAATGTCTTCAGAGTCAGAGACTTCATGCACTGAAGGTTCAGGACTGGGATCCCAAAAAATTCTAGACTAGAGATCAGGATTGGTTACCAGAGGAGGGGGAATTGTGTTAACATGTTTGTATACCATAGGTAGGTCTACAAGTTCAAGGAAGAAATGGTCAAGCTCATAAGGACTAGAAGTATAGGTGTTCCATTCCCACTCATTTGAATTGGTAGTGTACTCAGAACGGGGATCCTCAGATGCATTTTCATCATTTGAAACCTCTACGTTTTCACATGAGGCCATTTTGGCATTCGAAGAGCCAATTTGTAATGGTTTGAATCCAATGCCTAGATGAAGGGGATGGCCCTTTGCAGTAATTGGTTCAACAATTCCTTGTTTGTGTACTCTAAGACCACTATGGCCATCATATCCTTTTTTCTGCATGAGTTTGAACCCGGGCCCGTATCTTTCAACGGGTATCTTAGTGGGCTCATGTTCTTGTTTCTGTTGATCTTGGAAAATCTAGCTAGATGCATTTTCATAGACATGTTCTTCATGCAAACCTCCCACAAATTGAATGTATGTGAGGGCATAACCTTCATGGTACTTTTGGGTGGTTGTGCTTGCAATAACTTTGGTTTTCCATAAGACTTCGGGGAGAGGGGATGCTTCCCAATATGAAAAGCTTGTGCCATGGTATACTCTCCACACCCTTGATCTTCAATCTACAACTTTCCTTTGATCATTCTTTAAAGGGTGGTTGCATCATATTTGGAGGATTTGGATGAAGTGGCTTCGCTATTGGTAGGCACCTATTGTGCGGGCCCTTCTCTCAGATTGGCACAAAATTGGAAAGGGTTAGGATCACCTAGGACAGTGATCTCAACTCCCTCATGAAATAAATTCAGACATTGATGGTATGTAGAGGGAACTTCCTTCATGGCATGGATCCATGGGCATCCTAAGATCATGTTATAGGGAAAGTCTAGATCCGGGACTTGCAGCAATGTGTTTTAAGTAATCAAACCAATTCTAATGGACAGTATGATGACTCCCTTAGAGGGATGTTCAACATCATCATAGGCCTTTATTGTGATTCTCCTGGAAGGATCAATGTCACTCTCATTGTAACCAAGATCAAGAATGACCTTCAAAGTGCAGATGTTAAGCCCTGCTCCACCGTTTGTCATGACTTGCCAGACCATGGCATTGTTAATAAAGACTTCTAGATGAAGAGGTTCATTATGGCCAAGCCGGTCATGTGGAACATCATCTTTGGAAAATGTGACATGCTGGGATGCAAAGAAATGCCCCATCATGGCCTGAAACTAGTTAGTGTCAATGTCGATCAGAACAGTGGACTCTTTCAAAGCTTTTTCAAGGACTTCCTTGTGTTGAGGGGATGTGCGCAGCAAATCAATTTTGGTGCATTTTCTCATCATCGAAGTCCTATTGTACTAGGTAAATTCTCCTTCCTAATTGACTTTAATTGACTTAGTCTCAAATGCAAAAAAACCTAAATTTGAATAAATCTTACACTATATTTAATTCCTAAATTTTCAAATTTTATTAGCTAAAAAATCCCTATGATTAATTAATTTAATTCTAAAGTCCTAAGTGATTTTGAATTAAATTAATTCCACCCCCTTTAGCTAATACACATCAAAAGGAATTGGATAATTATTGAATTATTTGAATGGATTATACTCAAAAAAAAATTCCATAATTCCATGTGAAAAGCCACTCATGTGGAAATAATTAATTTCTTTAATTAAATAATTCCTCATTTTGTCTCACCTTCCTCCATGGAGATGAAGAGTCAGCCATTTCTTTCCAAGAAACTCTTCGTCCTCTTTCCAGGTTCTTCTATATTATGGACTTCATTTTCTTCATTTGAGAGGAGCAATTTGAGAGTATCTAAACTATAGCCAATTCTTGTCTTAATTTTCTCTCACTTTCAAGCTTTTGTTGCATAATTTAGCTTAATTTCATTTAGATTAATAGCATTTTGCATCTTAATTTAGTTTACTTATACATCAAATAGCTTAATTCTATCATCTTTCTAAGTTCTTAGCTTAAAATATGCACTTTCATTCTTAGATTGTAATGGCATTTCTCACATAGAATAGTTTCAATTTCAGTTTTTATAATGCTTTAAAATCCTCCATTTTGGCAATGGTCATGGTTGTTGGCTCTCGTTCTGAGAGTAATTGAAAAACCCCAACTAAATAGGATGCAACAGGTTGATTCAATCAAATTTGTGGAATGGACAATTCATGTTCATTTTTGCAAATTCGATGATTGAGCAATGACCATGTTGTGTTTGTGCCTGATTTAGAGGTCACTTTCAAGCACACACATTTTGGTGCACACCGTGGGGAAAGAGTATTCAATTCTTGGCCTCATATTATATATTTACTGTCGATTCTATTTTATGTCATTTTTTACATTCACTTTGAGTCAAATCTAACTCCACCATTGCTTCTGGAACATCATTTTGGTTTAAAATGACTACAAATACACCTATACTCGCCCAAAAATTGAATCTATGGCATCAAAATTTTGCCCGAGTAGGCCATACGGCTCTATAGTGAAGTTTCGCGCAAAATTTCCCACATACCCGCACAAAGTTTTGTACTTCCTTGCGCAAAGCCTTGCAATTCCTCATGGGAAGTCTTGTACTTCCTCACGCGAGACTCGAGGCCAGTTTTTTAAAAATTTCACTGTTTTGCAAGTACTGTTTCTAATTTTTTCTAATCATTCTAACATGCTACTATTTTTTATCTTTTTTATTTTTCTAACAGCATAATAGTGGGCTGCAGGTCACTTGACAAAGATATAAACTTGCTAATGGTTTTCTTGTAGGACAGTTGTCGAAGATTATAAAAAAAAAACATTGTGCTTGTTTATTGCTTTCTTCACATAGTATAAATAGAGCCTTGTTAAAATTTCTTAGGAATCTTGATAGAAAAATAGGGGAATAGGCTCTTCATTACATGGAAGTGATGCCCATGGATGAATCCAAGACCCAGATGTTGCTAGCATGATGGACACCTAGGGAAGCAAGGAAAGTTAACGAATCTTTAGCATGCTCACTTGTTAGGGGATTATGCTCTTCTCTCTTTGAGAGAATCAGAAACCCAAAGGCTTGTGAATTGGTTGGAGGAGAGTTATCTCAGTGATGAATGTGTCTTGCATGTTTGGGTAAGGTGAAGAGGTAGAGAAGTATGCTCTTCTCTCTTTGAGAGAATCAAAAAATTTGACCCTCGAATCCAAGCCAAGTTTTGTGTCACCTTTAGAGGGCCTGCCAGAAGTTGAACCTCCGAGAATAACCCAAGTGAGTACACACCTATCAACGATGATTCTACCTCACTATAATAAAGTCTACTTTGTTGATTCCAAAGACTCCAAAGCCATGGTAAATTCTTTCTCATGATTCTAACTATCATCTTAAGAAAGCCTTGCTTGTTGTACTGAGCGACGCCGCTCCTAGCCTTGCTTGCGGGGGTGTATGAATTTCAAGTGTTGGTGTGGCTGCAAGGCCCTAGCCCTATATTGGGGACACCAAAGGTTATTGTGAATGGAAGCCCACTAAAAACTTTCTTAGTTAGATTCCTACCCGGATCACCTCCGAAAGAAGACATAATCTATGCACAGGGAGGGGGAAGAATCTCTCCCCTAGATTCTCAACATATGTATGAACCTAGATGCTTGAGGTGGTATATGACACTGGCCCCTACTTTAAGGGTAACCTTAAAACATATATTTCTAAGTCCTTAGAAACACAAAAAACATGAGTGCCCTCTCGGGGGTTACACTGCTATGTGAGGTGCCCGCATACGCATAAGACAGTGAGGCACGGATTTTGTTTTCTCTGCCATTTTTTTTTTGTAGGGATAACTAAGTGTTTGTTTTGAGTCTTAAACTATCCAATCATGATTAAACAAAGACTCCCATGATTCTTCCAAGTTGCCTTGTCCTTGGTAGAACTGTTTGCAACTACTTCTTTCATCACTATTGCTTGATCAAAACTTTATGCTTGTTAAGGATTGCTTGTCACATTCAAACTGAGATTGCTGATCTGAACTGTCATAAAACTGTCTCAAATCTAGAAATTCTATCAGAGAATAGTCTTGACTGTGTCTCGAAATCTGATTTTTTTCTCAAAAATTGAGTTGATCTATCGAAACCTAGAGTTTTCTCTCACGAGATTTCAGAAACTGAAACTTCCTCATGCGAGCTTTCATTTTCTCACGTGTAGTTAGGAGTTTCCTCACACAAAACAACACTTTCTCACGTGAATCTATCCTTTGGTGTCCTAAAATAGTGAGTTATTTCCCGTTGACTGATGAGTTTTTTGTCTGATCTAATTTTTGCCTATTTCCCTATTGTCTGCAATCTGAAACTGATTGTCTCAATTTGAGAATCAACTGATTCTTTCTCAAACTTGTTTTGTCTCTTTGTCTCTATCCTACCTTTTTGTTCTTTTGTACCTTGCGACGTGATAGTCACATCTCAGCTATTCTAGCCATACTCTTGATGATTCATGCTGGGTGCATTTCACATCTTGGTTGTTCTAGCCTATTATCTCCTTTTCGCTATTTCTAGAGACAAAGTTCTGAGTTGGATCTTAAGTCCTCCCTCATTTCAATCTTCTAAGCAAGCACATCAAGACAATCTTACAATGTCTAAAAGCAAAGAAGAGATTCTTAGGGCAACTTTATTAAAACAACTTCAAAATTTGGAATCTGATCTCCAACGATTAAAGAACGAAAAGAATACTTCATCCGGCGAATCCTCCTTAAGATCAACTCATCCTTTTCTATTTGATCATGATTCTCATATCTCTCTACTTTATTCCAACATGGATAAATCTTGGTATGAAAATCCCATCTTTGATCAAGAACAATCTTATGACAATCCCAACTTTGATCAAGAATAGTTTTGTGACAATCCCAACTTTGATCAAGAGAATGTAGAGGAAGCTATGACAACATCAGATGAAATCCTTTTCTATCTGTAAAGAAGGATATTGCAAGTCAATAAGCATCTAATTATCCTTTAGAGAGAATCTTTACTCCTTTGGGACAATCTTATGAATCTGCATTGGCAAAACTTCTCGAGCATAATCTCATCACATTGCCTCAAGCCACATCATATAGATTCAGATTCTTGAATCCCTATTGTGCATATCATCGAAGCAATAAGCATAAAACTTCATATTGCATGGAGTTGAAACATAAAATCTAAGATCTCATAGATGATGGCATAATCGAAGTGGAAAATCCTAATTAATCATCTAGTGAAGATACTAACCTCAAGCATGATCAATATTAGGAATCCCTGTCTAGCAATGGTTCACATATCCCATCTAATTCTTCCACTATTCCTCCATCTCCTAAAGCTTCCCCATCTCTATCAAGAATTGAGTCTAATGACATTTAATCTCAAGGACTACCTCTAAAAGAGATCCAAGCTAATCAGTAGACAAATGCAAGCCTTTCTCAAGATTCAATGATCATAGACCTAAAGCCTCCATGTGCTTCAACGCTTATCATGCCTATTCCAAATAACTATCCATCCGCGTGTCAAGAATCCCATATGTAGATCAAAACTCCTACCTCATCCTTAGAAGTGGCTCCATGTTAAGAGGAGAATCCACAATGTGAAGAAATATATATCAGTGATGATCAAGATCAAGACACCATCCATCTTTATCCAACAGTTTACCAAAGTCACATACCTCAAGAGTCCCATGATGATTCTATCATCCCCTTCCATTTCTTCCTAGAAGGAGCTCTTACATCTCCTATATCTTATCCATCTCCCAAGAAAGATCAAGATATCCTTTCCACCATCTCTAATGAACCTATTGAAAATCAAGAGAAAGGTACCATTTGTACACCATCTAAAGATCCTTGTCAAGATCAAAGAATCCCTCCATCTCCTTGTCATGCTCCTCCATATCCACCTCAAGAAAACATCATTCCTCCAAATCCCTTGCACAAAAATAAATCCCCTGAAGCTTCAGCTGCTCCTATCAAAGCTACTCATGCTCCTATTGATATAAAGGTGAATTCAAACGAGAAGAGCCTTGGTCATGCAGATCACTCTAAAGATGTTGATATCCCCTCCACACTTTATATCCCTACATTTAAACATAAGCATCAACCTTCTCCATCCTCCAAATCCATCCTTGGTCCTTATAACTCAAAGCTAAGACCATCAAACCTCCCATCTATATTGGGTCCTTATGTCCCTCCATCTACCATGCCTATCAATACTAGCTTGTCATCCACTTACCCTATCTCCTATCAAGATCAACAAAGACATGCATCTTCGAAATCTCCCTATCAACCCATCCATATGAACTAGTCATATCGATCATATTCATCCACCTTTCCTAAGTCTTTTGGAAGCAATCTGGATGTGAAATGAAAAAATCAAAAATAAAAGAATCCATTTACATATGAAGATTTCTACATGTCCAATCTAATCAACATGTGACTACAAATAAAAAGGAAATATTCAAGAGACCACAAAGAAGAACATAATATCAAATAAAATATGGGTTCCTAAATCCATCATGGTAGAAGTACGTTCCAACACTGAGCAAAGTATTAAATCAAAGAAAATATGGGTTCCTAAATCCATCATGGCAGAAGTATGTTCCAACACCGAGCAAAGAACCAAATCAAAGAAAATATGGGTTCCTAAATCCATTATGGAAAAATTGCGTTCTAAATCATATGCTACAAATGGAAAATCAAAATCTATGTGCATTCCCAAGTCTCTTATAAAGGACTTGGATACAAAAAGAAAAGCAAAAGTTATGTGGATTCCCAAGTCTCTCTTAAAAGACTTGCACAAAAAGGCAAAGTCAGAGTTGACATCCAAGCTTCCAAAGGCTTCCACTTCATCTTCTTTCACACATTGTCCATCTTTCAACTCTATTTTGGGTCCTCATGTCCCAAAATCCATTACCTTGAATACTTCCTCCATCTTGGGTCCTTATTTACCCAGATCCTTACCCATTCCTACATCAAAAAATCAATCCATACACTACCCTTCAAAGAGTGTGTTGATGTTGATCTTGTCACCTACTCTCCTTCCATATTGGATCCTTACATTCCTTCTTTTTCTCTCATCCAGTTCATTGCATAAAATCTTGGCTTCCATCTTCCTTATCCTTCATTTCATCACCTTATCAACATCTTTGAGCATACTTTCAGTGGCCTTGGCCTATTATAAAATATCCTTCAATGGAGCACTATCTAAAGAACAAGAAGCTTAAGTTCCTCCATAAATAAAAAAAGTACAAAAAAAAAGATGAAAAAAAAAGAAGAAAAAAAAGAAAAAATGCCTTGGTGAAAACTTGGTAAATAGGCACCTTAGTAGAAAAAGTAAAGATAAATCAATCCATCCTATGGTGAAAACTACTTCTTGTGGCACCTTGGATAAGCACCATGATGAAAACCTAGCAAACAGGCGTCATGTGTAATTCCTCCTACTTGCACTCTTCACTTGGGGGAAAGTTCCGTCCATGTCATCTTCTCCCATCATATCTTACATCCAGCTAGCTCGTGAACATTCATGTTCCTTTTTCTGATCTTGATGAGGTTGAGCCTATCCATGAGCATCATGTATCCTGACATTCATATTCCCTTCCATCAGCCTATTTACTTTCTCTCATGCATGCTATCCTATCGTGATCTTGTTTATCCCAATCCTATCCTTCTGTTATGCCCTGCATCCTCATCCCTACATTTTGTGTGCAAAATGTTGGGTCCCCCTTTTTTCTTTCTGCTTTTGGCTCTTGCCTTGTCCTTTTCTTTATTTTCTTTATTTTCCTTCTCTGGGGTTTTCTTCCTCGCGGTGTTGTTTTTTTTGTTGGTCTCTCGTGACTCCGAGACCTGGTCCCGGAGTCAGTTGTCCTTGGTTGGGAACCGGATTTTGAACTTCAGGATTATTTTCCATGATGTCTTCTTTTCTTAGCATGGTATCATCGCATGGAATCCTTGGGACGGAGTCTAAAGGTCTATCTGTCCAAAGTTTGTGGAAGGAAAGGTAACTTTCTTTTACCACGGATATAAATAGAAATTACCTGTCATATTCACATTTATCGTGATTAAACACTTGAGCAATCTTAGTGATTTGAGAGCGATTTTACAGTGATTTAGCGATAATCCAGTGCGAGCCATTCCAAGCTATTCTGAGAAATTATGAGTGTTTAGTGGTGGTAAGTGGTGATTATCTGATGGTAGAATCTATTACAGAGAATTCGCAACAAGTCCCTTTCCTTTCCCTTCTCTATTTTTAGGTTGGTACCTTCTCTCCACTCGGCTTTCCTATTTTTGGTTTTTCCATGTCTGGCTGTGTTGTCTTGTTTCTATTTTGTCTTGCGTTTCTTTCTAGTTCGCCTCCCATTGGTGGGTTGGCTCTGACAGAGGGTTGTCTACGCTCTGTGCAGATGTAGCATAGCCTGTAGGTAATCTAAAAGTTGTAAATATTTTGTACATTCTCTGGTTTTGTAAATGTCTGCTCTACATTCTGTATATGTGTACATTTGATGTATATTAGTGTGTATCCTTCCAGTGTGGATGTATATACCCTTTGGCTCTATCATGTATAGTGTATATTTTGTGTATATTCTATTTGGTGTTCTGTCGAGCTCGCCATGCTGCATTTGTTTTTGGTTTCTAATTTGTGAGCTCGCTCTGTGCAGAATACCGCCTGGTCAAAACTCGGCTCTCGACCGGTTTCAACCAAGTGGTTTTCTCTCTCCTCCATAAACTAGTCTATCCTTCATATATGTCCCATGTGCACATTTAAATTTGTCCAAGTGGCCTTCTCTTTTCACGCATTTGGATAGTTGGCTCCACCGCCATCACCATAACTTCCATTTATTGCATACCCACGTGGCGCCTACGTGGGCCTGACGGCTCGCTTTTTGCGCACACCTCCCAACGATTGGTTTTTCTGGACTCTGGGTCTCTTGCCATCACTAAACCCACATCTTGCCTTTACTAAGTGTGATGAGACCCCCAAACCCAGTTGTTGGTTAAATTTCTAAGTTTGCAAAATATATGTACTTACCAAGATTTTGAACTAAGCTAACTCTTTAGGAAAAGCAAGCACCATGGTGGTAAGATCTTCGGACCCCAGAATAACATTTATTTATACATTCTGATGGTCACCTTGCCTTGCAATTTTCTAGAATAACATACTTTCAACATGTCTGAAGCTTCCACATCTTCACCACCTGGGAGTCCGGAACTTCCTTCTACGGCAGTTACTAGGGCAGCTGTCAGATCCAAAATAGAGAAGGCCCTGGAGAAATTTCCCTTGAGCATGAAATACATGAAGGACAGCGTTATCATGGGTACAAAGATTGAGTCCAAATTCTAGCTCATTATTGACACAAGTGTCAGGACATGGCCCGAAATGTAGGCCTTGGTAAAAATGATGTACATCCAACAACAGGTCAGGGATCCATTGGCCATTAAAATCAAGAATTCCAGGAGCCTTAAGGTAGCATGCTTCCCGTGCTCGGTGCAGTCACTGGAGCTTATTCTCATACTTGTAGCTCACTACAATACATCTATCTGGGCTATCATGCTCACAGCCCCGAAACCCACCGGGTATCCTACTCCCATGGTGTCCCTAGACCCTGATACCTTCCAAAGGGGCTTGGGAATCCCACAATTTGACAAACCAGTTGTAGTCACCCGGTTAGATGCCCTAGCCCAATTTAATCAGTTGGAGGAGGCGGCCCATATATACATGAACAATAATTGGCTCAAGGTCCCAAAGAGGGAACCCAAGAGGATGAAATTGGAAATCCCCAGGTCTGAATTCAAAGAAATCATCCAGATGGGGATGATAGCATTATGCCGGGTCTTTGGGCAACAACATGCCTGAGAATTCTCTGGGTGGATGTATTACTTCTTTCTTGGTATAAGCACGGACGGGGAATATTTTGACTGGGCCGCCATAATTTCAAATCACATAGACTCCCAGTTCCTTCAATTGGCCAAGAAGAAGAAGTTTTATATGACTTCCTATGTTCTCTAGGCCCTGGCACAACAACGACCCCACACCAATGGGTTACTCATAGAGGGCGTACTCAGGATCGTCCCAGGCCAGAAGGCCCCTTGGGACCATTTTCCACGAATTCAATGGGAGGCCAGCTTCCCCAATTTTTGTCAGGTAAATGATGCCTTCGTTTACTACCACCTTCTCACACCCACTCGGGATGCAGGATAGCGCCTATCTACAGAGGCGATGAATTTGGTCCAGAGTTACGGGAATTACTATATATAGTTTCAATAGCATACATACATAAGGGTGACCAGCTTCTCCAAGAAACCCTACTTGTTGCCAAACATTGTGGGGACAAGATAATTCTCCTCGAGTATTGCAGGTAGATAATGGAGCTGCATTCATTCTATGCCTTGAAGAAGGTAAAAAATATTCCATCCCCAATCACTTGTGGGAATTATTCATGCAGTCTGGCCACTGCTAAAGAAGCAGATAACAAGCTTAAATTCTATAACCTGGCGGAATTTTACTTAGCCCGGAAACATTTTGATCCACATGGAAAGATTACAACAGCACTTCCCCGGGCATCAGAGCTCCATCAATATCACATGGAAGACTTCTAGGAATATTTCCAGGATGACATGGAGGTCCAGGGGTAGCATTATGTCAGAATGACCGCAGGAATGATGGAAAGATTGAAGCTCCGAAGATTCCTGAAAGATTTCTCAGACGTCAGCTCCACGGTAGATCCCCAGTGAAAGCAAAGGGGATTGACAAATTGGCCCTCCCACCAGTGAACTGGGATGCTCAAGAAGGGCCCACTATTGAATAATTCACCTGCAACATGGTTGAATGTAGCCACCTCTATTTCAAGAAGGTGTGCCCCAGGAGCGTTCACTGGGTGGCCCAGCCGATACCAAAGATAACCCCGAGGGATGAGACTTCTTCACGGGGAGGAGACAAAGGAAAAGGAATAATGGAAACTCCCACTATCCAAGAAATCCCCATAAAAGAGAAGATAAAGCAATCAGTAGTGGCCTCCCAACAAATGAGGGAGAAATTAATCACGCGGTTGGCAACCCCGGTGTCAATGGCCGGACCAGTTCATCTTCCCACCTCTCCTTCACTGGCAGCCTTGATGGTTAAGGCAACTGAGGTGGACCTAGAAGAACAAGCAGTAATAAGAGATGCGGGGCCACCCTTAGTCACTAGGAGAAAGAAGAGGCTCAACCAAAAGCCCAAGGTAGAACCAGAGCTGGGGATGCCCCAGATTCCACAAGTTGAGATACTTTCCTCTGACTCCCCGAAACCAGAAAGGGAACAGTGTTTTCTGATGTCTTGGCCAATCCTCCCCCACAGGATGAGTTCAATGATATTTTTGCAACTGAAGAGTTCAGGAATCTACAAGGGGACATTGCACAAATGGAGGATGAAGTCTCAACGCAGGAAGAAGCTCTGGAACAAGAACCTTTATAGGAGCAGGAAGAGGAGATGGAAGAAGAGAAAGAAACAGAAAAAGAGGTTGCCTCCGAGGTCCCGGAGACTCAAAACATGGGAGTGGACCAACAGAAGCAGAGTGAACAAATGGCATCCGCTAAGGGAACCGGACCTACGGGAGCAACCATAACCTCAGTCATCACGTTCCAAGTGCTAGTCCTAGGAGTGACCTTTGGGCAGGTAATCACTATGGTCCAAACATTAAATCTTGGCCTGATACCTCCCCCATTGCCAAGAGATATGCCAATGGAAGAAGAGATCCTGGCAATAGAGATAGAGGAATAAGAAGAGTGACAAAAGGAAGAAACCCCAAGGGAATACATCGCCGATGAGTCAAAGGGTGCGGAGAAGGAGCCGAGTGAGACTCGCACCACTAAGGAGGAGGAGCAGCAAGATACTAGGGAAGAACCCAAAGAATAGAATTTGGCAAATAAGCCACCCCTGCTGCCATAGTGGTTTGTTGAAAACAAGAAAAGAAAAGCTCCGTCGACCCCTAGAGCTCATCTCTCCTTGGCCGAGATGATGGCTCGGGTCCAGAATCCACTGAAGGCCAAGAAAGCCCAGACGGTTCATATTATTTGAACCGGGCCAGGTGGAGAAGCAGTTGTAGTTGTGGAAACACCTCCCCTAGACACTGATGAAGCAACTACCAAGGCCAGAGATTATGATATCACGGAGATATCACTGGGAAAAAGAGGAAAACAAGGCGAAATGGACCTGTTGAAAGAAGCAACCAGAGCCGTGGAGGCCCATTATGAAAAGGAGGCCCAAAGGCTTAAGGAAAAAAAGGAGAAAGCTACAAACCTTATGGGGTTGCTCATTGAGCTGGCCCGACCTATTAGTTCCATTCCTCCAGCAGCCTCCACATCTGATGCGCCACTACCGCAGGACGACATAGACTCCCTGCGAGCAATGAAGAAGAAGGCCCAAGCGGTCGATGAGTGGGTCACTTTGTAGATAGGAAACACCTGACGCTTCCTTATGTCCACCCTCTCAGACTTGTATATGGCCTGAAACATTCTGCATCAGGCAGAGACTATTATCAACATATGGGAGGGTGATATAGAAAATTACGAAGCATGGAAGGTAGAACTTGAAGAACTCCTCGGTCTTGGGGAGGAAATGGTCTCTGAGTCCATGATTCTAGGAGAAGAATCATTTGATTTTGTGAGGACCCAACACTCCAAACTTGACCTCACATTGGAGGTGCTCAAGCAACTGGTAGGGTTTCTGCATGATAAAATCAACATGGTCCAATATTAGTCAAATTTGTATAAGGCTTTTGTCACGAAGGTCTCCGGAGCTGACCTGTTTAGCATTGACACATGCACACTAGAGCAATACATTTTGGGGAAGTTTGATGAATTAATGAATTCAAGATATCAATCCCTGGAGGGAGTGGATGGAACTCAAATGACGAGACTAACTCGCATGATCCTTAGTGGTCATGATGCGGAAAAAATGGTTGATGAATTCAAAAGTAATGTTCCAGAGCTAGGATAATGGATCGAGGTGGCCAAGTACCAGTGGTCAGGCCTAAAAGAGATTGATGAGGATGGAATCTCCCACCTCCTCCAGAACTTCAACGATAACAAGCAACAATAAATTTTCTCTAGGGGCCAGAGAAAACCCAGGCATTATGTATTCTTTATTCTTTCAGAACGTAAGTTCCCAGATCCTAAATTTTTGTATTCTTTCGAGTGATCTGTGTCCTAGTCCCCAAGGCCGATCGGTCACTTTCAAAAGTGGTTAATAAAGATTGTCAGAGGGTAGATAGCTACATTGAGGCACGCCAGATCAACAGTTGGTTTTATGACAGATGACCTTCTCAAGGCATCACTCCAGATATACACCTGGCACATTGGAGATAGGGTGCTGCATTTCCCATTTATGAGGCATGTAGCCTCAATCCTCGGGGGATCTGATTTCTTCCTTCTCTTTCTTGGCTCTCTTCTCAAGGCCAATTCTTCCACTCCATCCTCTTATCTTATTCTTCTGACATGTCAAACCTTCTCCATCTCAAGGTCTTTTGTAAGGTGGTGCAGGTAGTATCGGCCACTGGATATTATATTTTATGGAAAAATGTAAAATAGGGTTAGGGTTAGGGTTAGGGTTAGAAGAAAATGTGTATAAATAGTAAGTCCAACCCTTTTCCAAGGGTCAGTGAAATTGATGATTTTGCAGTCTATAGTAATAGAGAAGTAGTATTTTCATTTCAGTTGCAGAGCTCAATGCTCCTTGGTCTTAAAATCTTTTAGTATTTAGATGCTCCCTTGGAGCCGCCATTGTACCATGCACCAGTCCTTGCTGAAAGGAATGTTAATGAAGAAGAGATGGTTCTTGCAATGATGTTGTTGACACTTTGTCTTCTAAGTTAACGGTATTTTATGTTTAATGTCTTCATGTCTTCTGCTCTGATATTTTAAGTAGATTAACGACCTCCTTCCCCTTGCTACTGATCAAATATGAGCTGATGGTTGTGTATTTCTTTGGTATTTAGTATAGTATATCAGAGAATCATTGATGTATTGAATGTGTAAACATAACTATAGGTAGACGAAATACTTTTAACCCTGCAGGATCTTTTTCAGTTTATTTGCTAAGTGTAGAATGCTTGGAGAACCCCCACCTTCCTGAATCCCCGGAGGGAACAAGTTGAAAAAACCAGCTATCCCCCTCAAAAATAGTCACATCTCCCAACTAAGCCCCGCACCGTCAAGACCTGACCCTCAAGTGCTTGGAGGCCTGGGGAATCTCATTTCCCCAGAAAACCTTTGCAGGTGAAGTTGGCCGGTACCCCAGTACCCGGTGACAACTTATATCTGTTGGTGGACCCAGTCACCAAAGTCCCATCAACAAAAAATGGCACTAGAAGGAGGGCATGAACTCATCCCCCTCTCGAGATTCTGATTTTACACCTCCCGAAGGTTCACCAAGCCATAGTTTTAAGAGTCAAGCCTTCTGTGGGATTGGGTCTTTCTCCCTAGCAAAATTTGAGAGAATCCTTAGGTCAGCCCCAAACCCCAGAAGGTTTGTCAAACTTGAGCCTCCTACTCGAAAGAAGTAGACCCCGAAAACCATACCAACCACTATTGTTTGGGGGTCTAGCACACCGTAGAATACCCAAACTCCTCAGATAGCCCCGAGAACCAGTGTTCAACCTATCTGAAACCCAGTTCCACAAATGGCTACATACTTCGGTAACACTGGGTCCCCTATGGGAACTTTACTAGGCGCAATCAACGACTTACCCTCACACCTGGAGAAAATTTACCCACGATATGAGCACCTAGGCTCACAAACCACGGAATAACATTTACAGGCATACAAGGATGCCATGAACCAACACAAAATCCAACATGAGGATGTTGTGACCTGGATGTTTCCCCTGTCCCTTGGACAGGGAGAGCTGAACTGGTACCTAAACCTTCTTGCCAACTTCATCAATAGTTGGCAGGACATGGAGGATGCCTTCTTGGTTGCCTTTCATGTACATGTGGACCCAGCTTGGTCCCATAGCCAGTTCATCTCCATCAGAAAGGAACCCAATGAACCCCTTGCAACATTCAATCATCGATTCTAGCGCACCTTGAAGTGGTGCATGGGCCCTTTCATTCCATCCTCGGAAGTAACCATACAGACCTATCTCAACGCGATGGACCCCTTCGTTGCCACTCTCCTCTGTAGAAAAACCACCATGGGTGACCGAGATACTTTGGAGAAAGTTTAAAACCTAGCCTTAGAACTATCCCGTGGCCTCAACAAATCCCTAGGCGGGATTGGGCAGAACACGCCCTTCAACATGATCCCCGGTGGAACTGCATATGCCGGGGAATACAACCCCAATCTGGCAATGGGTGCCCCCATGATGGAAATGAATCCCTCACCACCGCCGATAGACCAAAAAGCCTGGTATGTCTACCCACCCCAGACTCAAGAAATACCAGGTCTACAGGCATTCCCTTGGAACCAGCCGTAGCAGGCACAACCTCAGACACAATCGCCTGGAGTGCCCTTCTTTTAGTCGTCTGTGGCTGGGGGATTGCCACCCTTGACTCTGGCGAATACTGTTGCCTTCCCAGGGAACCAACAACAATCGTCACACTGTGACACAAACACTCAGTTGACCACCGAGGTTGAATCCCTCCGGTGAATGTTGTCTACCTGACTGTGGACATGGGTCAACTGAAAGCGGGGTCCTACGCACCCCAGAATTCCAATTCCCAAAGAGGGAATATTTTCTCCAGCCAACAAAACAACAATGTCAGGGGAAGAAACTTCAACAAAGGGCCTCAGCCCAATCAACAAAAATGGAACAATAACGTGAACACCAGAGGTCCGCCCCCAAACCAAAATGCCAACCAGGGTGCCGCTGGACCATCACATTTCACGCCAGTGGTAGACTTCTAGCCCATGACCAATTGGTGTAGATTGCACGACACAAGCTCCCACAATGAGGTAAACTGTGCCACACTGGAGAAGGTCATTATGATCTCCTAACTAGACAGACAACAATCACATGATGCTACTCTCCCAGAGCCTCTTGTGCAAGAGTCAACTCACAGTGCATTCAACTATGAGACCATCTTCTTCGGATCCACCGAAGAAGATGAAGAAGAATCTGAATTGCAGGGGTTCTTTGATGAATCGATTCCAGCCTTTGAGGCCAATGCCTTCAAAAACCTGTGGCCTCCTTACAATACTTGGAGCTAGGCTGGTAAAGGACTAGTTTACACACCAACCCCTCCTACCAGAGACACTCCTCCCCTGGATACTACAACTGATCAGCCCACCCCTCTAAAAGGTTCTATCTCTAACCAAGTGAAATACCTGGCCGAGGGAAGTCACCAATTCCCGGGAGGAAGATTTGACATTACAAAGGCGTTAGAATAGACCACCACCTCCATGACCCTAATGGAGGTTTTGCTAAACTATCCCAAGCAGAAGTCTCTTCTGAAGCTCTTGGGAAACCTGAAAGTTGTCACTCACCCGCCTAAAACTATCTCTTTTGAGGATGCTAACGCGGCTATCTTCCAAGGAAATAATGAAGATCCTCCCTTTCTACTAGGCCTGAATATCCAAGGCAAAAATATACACAACTGCCTAGTAGTGTAATGCCCACCCTAGAATCTTCCTATGTTAGATAGACAAGACTATTGCTTTGACACTTTGGATTTTATGATGGACTATGATTATTATTTAGTTAGCATTTTATGAGATATTTGAGCATATATAATTGGTTATTGCAGTTATTTGGACATATTAAATGAGTTATAATTTAATGATGAATGGTTAGAAATGAACTATCAGTAAAATGTTTTACATTGATTTTTGTTATGATGTTTATATTATGATTTAACCCTACTGACCCTATTATGGTTTGATGTTCACTGGGTGATTTGAGTGTAGGATGAGGAGGGGCAGTCGTAGTAACTCCTACGGGAGATCCACACGATGTCGCACTCTCCCTCCTTGTTTGCCACTATTGGTTTATATTTATATTTGTATATGCATATCAGTTGATGATGTAGGATGCAGGTACCAGGCATCGTCTCCACTTGGCTACAAAAGTCTAAGCGTGCCTTCAAAATCCTCAAACTGTTGATGTGTGGATATTTAACCAAGTTACTCTCAAGGTTACCCATGGACTTAGAATTCTATTTAGGAAGTTATCCTAGTTGGGAGAGTAGAATGCAGTTTATGTT
>MU225642.1:2461167-2474465 GCA_018584345.1 Thuja plicata
TTCTAAATGTGAAAGTAAAGAAAGGAAATGAAATTAAATTTGGATAAGTAATGTAAATATGTTAGCAAATGAATTCATTAAGGGAACCTTAAGGAATGTAAATGTGAAGTAGTAATGAATTAATGTTAGAAAAAAAAAATTGTTAGTTGCAATTTTTGGTCATAAGACCGGATTCCTTATGGGTTCCCTGGCGGGGACATTACAAGTAGACTCTGGAGCTTCGGGTAGCATCATGCCCTTATCCATATGCCAAAAGCTTAGATTCAATCCCACCCCATCTAATGTTGCAGTGATTCAATTGGACAAAATGACTATGAAAATAGTGGGGGAATTAAAGAACGTCCAGATACAGCTTATCCAGGACCCCAAGATAGCCAGCACAATCGACATTCAAGTGGTGGACATCCCAGAGACTTATGGGATGTTATTAAGTTGGAATTGGTCTAAGTCATTGAATGGGTATTTTTTGACCAACTTCTCCCACTTATGGCTCCCTTGGGAAGGAGAATCAAACAAGATCCAGGTTGAAAGTGAACCCCGGATGAAACAGGCCCTTACCAAAGTCGGGAGGGTTAGTGAGGTCTTCTTCTCTGAGACTTCCCCCGAGGTGTACCAACCCTTTGAAATATTAACATTTGATTTCACCCTCGGGGATGATCCCATAGTTCTATAGAGAATGCAGGACCTAGAAGAAAAGTTGAGGGTTGAGGTCAACTCTCAGGGTGCCGCAGTGACCCCTACTACACTCTTGTCTAGTACTTGGTGTTGAGTATATTATCAAAAACTTTCAGAGCTAGAGTGTGAACCTTGCCTTTCAATCGCTACCTAACACATCCACGCCTTTCGGAATAAAGAACACACAGTGGATTCCCTGGGACATAGTATTCCTATTGGAAGCACTTCTTCAGTGCCATCTCCCTGGGGATCTCAAATTTGAACCCCTCCGAAGGAAAATCCCACCCATGCACCAACAGTGAGGGAGGAAGCCCCTCCCAGGTCTCCCAAGAACAATCCAAGGACTACTCCTTCACCCCAGCCCCAGACAACAAATAATGATCTGTGGACCCTTAAGTTTGATGGGTCCTGGTCCAAACAAGGTTGTGGGGCCAGAGTAGAATTAATCAACCCACGAGGGAAATCCTTCCTCGCATCCTACAGGCTATAGTTCAACTACACAAACAATGTTATAGAGTACGAGGCTTTGGTCCTTGGACTCTTATTTGCATTAAGGAAAGGAATCACCCACCTCTGGGCTCTGGGTGATTCAAAGTTAATTATAAAATAGGTCCAGAGTCAATATACATGTCACGACAAAAGAATGGCCATGTACCGCAATCAGGCATGGAACCTTATTGAAGATTTTGATGCCTTCGGCATTGATCTTATTCCTGGTGATAGAATTATGTCCCAGATGCCCTTGTCATTTATGCCTACACACTTGAGCCCATAGCCGGCTCGTGACTCTAGAGATTCTCTGTCAAGATGATCCCCACCCCGTCCATCCCAGATAATGTCACCCACTTTCAGATTTTTGAGGATGATCAACATATCTTGGCCTTCATGGCTAATGTTGGCGTCTTTGAGGACCAGATAGTGGAGGAATGAGACCATGATGATACTGGATAGGGGGATGAAGATGATGGGATCATGGACCTACCTACCAACACCATCCTTAAGGGGATGGTTGTGCTTGAACAAATCTTTGAATCGGACCCTCGGGGCTGGGAAAAGATGTCATCCTCCTCTGAGGGAGGAAAATTTGAGAAAGTAAACATCGGCCAGCCCGGTGAAGAAAAGATGATACACATTGGCACCTCCTGCTCCCCTGAAGAGAAGGAGAAGATTCTTGCGGTTCTCTAAGAATACATAGACGTGATTGCATGGGGATATGAAGACTTAAAAACATATGACACATCTATTATGACTCATACCATTCCCCTGAAACCTGATGCTAAGCCTTTTTGGCAAGGGCAATGACCAGTCAACCCACTGATCGAGCCTCTAATCCATCAAGATGTGGAGAAATTTCTATCAGCCCAGATAATCTTTCCAATCTGGCATACTATGTGGGTTGCCAATCTGGTCCCTGTAAGAAAGAAGAGCGGCAAAATTTGCCTTTGTGGGGATTTCTAGAATTTGAATAGAGCCTCCCAAAAAGACAATCACCCTATCTCTTCATTGGATGAGGTGTTGCAGATAGTGAATGGATCCCAAATGATGTCATTCTTAGATGGGTACTCTGGATATAACCAAGTCATGGTTAAGTACGAAGACAAAGAGAAAATGGTGTTCACCACCAAGTGGGGAATGTTTGCATACAGAAGGATGCCCTTTGGCTTAATTAATGTAGGGGACACATTTCAAAAGGCTATGGACATTCTGTTTGAGGGCCTTGTGTATCAATGCATAATCATCTATATGGATGATCTAACCATCTTTTCCTAGGACAGGTGTGACCATTCTGCCCACCTCGCCCAGATTTGTGAGAGATGTCGCCGGTATGGAATATCCCTCAACCCCAAGAAATGCATATTCGAGGTAACTAAAGGGAAGTTTCTCAGGCATATCATCTCTGATAAGGGTATATCCATTGACCCCAAGAGAGTCAAAGTGCTGCTAAACCTACAAATGCTCAGCAGTAAGAAAGAGATGCAGTCTTTCTTCGGAAAGATCAACTTTGTCAGACGGTTCATCACTGGATTCGCTGAGATAGTCAAACCACTCAATGAAATTATGAAAAAGGATACCAAGATTGAGTGGAGTCTTGAAGCGAAGCGGGCATTCACCTAGATCAAACAAATGATAATAAAGGCACCTGTCCTGGCTAGTCCGGACTACTCCCTCCCATTTTACATCTACTTCTTTGCTTCACCGTAGCAGTTTTAACTCAAAAGGTTGAAGGGGAAGAATGACCCATAGCTTTCATGAGCTCCCCCTTTAAGAATGCCAAAGTCCAAAATTCATCATTGGAAAAGCAGGCCTTTGCTCTTGTTCATGCCATGAAGAAATTCTGGCATTATATTCTTCGGAATAAGGTGTATGCTATCATCCCAAACCAAGCTGTGAAATCGCTACTAATGCAGAGTGAATTGGGTGAAAGACGAGGGAAATGGATGGCCATCCTCCAAGAGTATGACTTGGAAATGCAACCAATGAAGATAGTCCGAGGCCAGGGACTGAGTCGAGCGATGGAAGGAGAGACTTCCCACATAGAATGCCAAACTTACATGATGGAGTCTATCACTCGAGACCCTTGGTACACAGATCTGGTGTACTTACTATTAAACAAAAAAAGCCCAGAGGGATTACCTCCCAATAAACGCTGTGCTCTATGGATGAAAAGTTCTCACTTCATGATCAAAAACTTCATGCTTTATCGCAGGAACTATGAGGGAGTGTACCTCATGTGCATTGACAGGGACCAAGCTGCGAAGATGATCGATGAATTCCATGGGTATTTTAGAATTGGGCATGGCTTAACCGATGCCACTACCCATAAAATCCTCTGGGATAGGTATTATTGGTCCTATATATTTAAAGATGTTTACACTCACATTTGAAGATGCCACACTTGCCAAACCACGACACATCATGAGCATAACCCGGCTATGCCTTTACAACTATTCTTTGAGGCTACACCCTTCACCCAATGGAAATTTGAATTCATTGGGGAAATTAACCCCAACTCATCTGCCAACCACCGGTACATCCTGACTGCTAGTGATTACTGCACCCGGTGGTCCAAAGCTATACCTTGCAAAAATAACACAGCGGACGTAGTTATTAAATTCCTGGAAAAAAACATTGTCACAAGATTCAGAATGCCCTTTGCTTTAGTATGTGACAATGGTCAGATGATTTTTTTGGCACAATTACTTGAATGGACCTACAATCGGAAGATCACTCTGAAGTTCTCTAGCAACTATTACCCCCAGGGGAACGGTATTGCTGAGTCAACAAACAAAAATCTGCTTGAAGTGAACAAACACCTGCTAGAACAGAATCCCCGAGATTGGCACCAAAAGTTGAGATTCACCCTCTGGGTGGATTGCATTTGAATTAAGGTTTCCCTGGGAATGTCCCCATTCCACCTATTTTATGGCCAGAACCTAGTGTTCCCAACCAACTTATAGATCCTAGTTTTGCAGTTTATGCAAGAATTCAGCAACTGGGATAACATCGTGGAGGTTTGGCTTCTAAACCTGGTGCGGATGGAAGAATAATGAGATGCAACCCTTGAACATTTTTCACATCATCAAGCAGTGGTAAAATGATGGTTTGACCACAGAGCCCAATACAAGGCTTTTCAGATTTTGGACTTGGTCCTATTGTGGGACAAGGCCTAGGAAAAGAAAGGCAAGCACACTAAGTTCCAACGGCTCTGGCTCGGACCATATTTAATTTTAGAAATCTGTGGGGCAAATACCTATCACCTCAACACCATGACTAGAGAACCTGTCCCATTTCCTGTTAATGGCCAGTTCCTAAAACATTATTTCAAATAAGGTGGGTTTGCCCCAAGTTGTATTTTATGTAAATTTCCCTCTTGTAAATATTTCTTTCCCGGTGTCTTGTTGAGAGGTACCTTTCCTTGTAAATAGTCTTGTTGGCCATCCTTTAGGACCATCCTTTTTCCTTGGTTTTTTTCATTCTCTTTTCTTCTCTTCAAGTTATGACATTTTGTTCTCCCCTTTTTGTGAGGATTGGAATGCTTTGCATAACACTTGGTCTCCGGGATGTTGTCTTTAGCATGATGAACTTAAGAATCTATTGTTAGCGTGGGGGAATTGGTCTAGTCTCCAGAGTTATTTTACAAATTTGGTAGTACATTATGAGCAATATTCATCAAGTTTATTTCTGAAAGTCTAGCAATTAGTGAAATAAAAATAAGGGATAAGTAATTGGACACATCGAGGGTAGATCGGTTGCACTAGTTGGTTGACCCAAGTCTGAACTTTTAAAAAGATTCTTTCTGGGTCTGGATTTTTTCTCCCCTATTTAGCATATTAAGATTGGGCGGAAGGGTGAAAGAAGTACCACCATTAAAATTTAGCTAAGCCTAAGCTTAATGGTGAAAGAAGTAGTACCCTCCCACCTAGAAACATACAAGATAATAAGAAAAGGGAAGTGGGGAAAAACTCTGGTCTCCGGGAGAAACGAGAAAATTTGATGACTTTGTGGTTTAGTATACTTAGTGCCTCTTCTCTACTCCTCCCAAAGGTCATCAACTTGATTTCCTTCCAAAGCACACACTTCACCACTGATGAAAGGATCATGGGTTAAATCACGCGTGGCTGGATTTTCTTAGACATGTTACTCTTTGCATGTAAGCTACTTTGAGTAACGATTTGTTCCTGTTTTTCTAACCAAGAGATTCTATAGTTCTCGAATGCACTAAGGTATTCATCCTAGATAGTCACCATTTTTTATGCCCTACATCCCCGTCCCTACATTTTGTGTGCAAAATGTTGGGTCCCGCTTTTTTCTTTTTGCTTTTGGTTCTTGTCTTGTCTTTTTCTTTATTTTCTTTGTTTTCCTTCTCCGGGGTTTTCTTCCTCGCGGTGTTGTTTTTATTTTGTTGGTCTCTCCTGACTCTAGGACCCGGTCCTGGAGTTGGTTTTCCTTGGTTGGGAACCAGATTCTGGACTCTGGGATTCTTCGCCATGATGTCTTCTTTTCTTAGGATGGTATCATTGCATGGAATCCCTGGGCCCAGAGTCCAGAGGTCTGTCTATCCGGAGTTTGTGAAAGGAAAGGTAACTTGCTTTTACCATGGGTATAAATAGAAATTACCTGTCATATTCACATTTACCGTGATTAAACACTTGAGCAACCTTAGCAATTTGAGAGTGATTTTACAGCGATTTAGGGATAATCTAGTGCGAGCCATTCCAAGTTGTTCCAATCAATTGTGAGTGTTTAGTGGTGGTAAGTGGTGATTATCTGATAGTAGAAGCTGTTGCGGAGCATTCACAACAAGTCCCTTTCCTTCCCCTTCTCTATTTTCAGGTTGGTACCTTCTCTCTACTCGACTTTCCTGTTTTTGGTTTTTCCGTGTCTGGTTGTGTTGTGTTGTTTCTATTTTGTCTTGCGTTTCTTTCTGGTTCGCCGCCTGTTGGTGGGTCAGCTCTGCCAGAGGGTTGTCTACCCTCTGTGCAGTGCAGATGTAGCATAGCCTATAGGTAATGTAAAAGTTGTAAATATCTTGTACATTCTCTGGTTTTGTAAATGTCTACTCTGCATTCTGTATATGTGTACATTTGATGTATATTAGTGTGTAACCTTCTGGTCTACATATATATACCCTTTGGCTCTATCATGTATAGTATATATTTTATGTATATTCTACTTGGTGTTCTATCGAGCTCGCCATGCTGCATTTGTTTTTGGTTTCTAATTTGCAAGCTCGCTCTGTGCAGAATAGCACCTGGTCAAAACTCGGCTCTCAGCCAGTTTCAACCAAGCATTTTTCTCTCTCCTCCATAAACTAGCCTGTCCTTCAAATATGTCCCATGCGCACATTTAAATTTGTCAAAGTGGCCTTCACTTTTTACACATTCAGACAATTGGCTCCGCCGCCATCACCATAACTTCCATTTATTGCATACCCATGTGGCGCCCACGTGGGCCTGACGGCTCGCTTTTTGTGCACACCTCCCAACGGTTGGTTTTTCCAGACTCTGGGTCTCTTGCCATCACTCAACCCACATCTTTCCTTTACTAAGTGTGATGAGACCCCTGGACCCGGATGTTGGTTTAATTTCTAAGTTTGCAAAATATATGTACTTTCCAAGATTTTGAACTAAGCTAACTCTTCAGGAAAAGAAACCACCACAGTGCTAAGATCTCCGGACCCCAGAATAAAATTTATTTATACGTTCTGATGGTCACCTTGTCTTGTAGGTTTCCAGAATAACATACTTTCAACATGTATGAACCTTTCGCGTCTTCACCACCCAGGAGTCCGGAACTTCCTTCTACGGGAGTTACCAGGGTAGCTGTCAGATCCAAAATAGAGAAGGCCCTAGAGAAATTTCCCCTGAGCGTGAAATACATGAAGGAAAAAATTATCATGGGCTCAAAGATTGAGTCCAAAGTCTAGCTCATTACCGACACCAGGGTTGGGACATGGCCTAAAATGCAAGCCTTGGTTAAAATGATGTACATCGAACGACAGGCCAAGGATCCATTGGCCATTAAAATTGAGAATTCTGGGATCCTTACGGCAGCATGCTTCCCATGCTTAGTGTAGTCACTAGAGCTTATTCTCATACTTGCACCTCACTACAATACATCCGTCTAGGCTTTCATGCTCGCAGACCTAGAACCAACTAGGTATCCTACTCCCATGGTGTCCCTAGACCCTGATACCTTCCAGAGGGGCTTGGGAATTGCCCAATTTGACAAACCAGCTATAGTCACCTGGTCAGATGCCCTGGCCCAATTTAAGCAGTTGGAGGAGGTGGCTCGTATATACAAGAACAATAATTGGCTCAAGGTCCTAAAGAGGGACTCCAAGAGGATGAAATTGGAAATCCCCAGGTCTGAATTCAAAGAAAGCATCTAGATGGGGATGATAGCATTATGTCTAGTCTTCGGGCAACAGCATGCCCAAGGATTCTCTGGGAGGATGTATTAATTATTTCTTGGTATAAGCATGGACAGGGAATATTTTGACTGGGCTGCCATAATTTTGATTCACATAGACTCCCAGTTCCTTCAATTGGCCAAGAAGAAGAAGTTTTATATGACTTCCTATGTTCTCTAGGCCCTAGCACAATAATAACCCCACACCAATGGGTTACTCACAGAGGGTGTACTCAGGATCAGCCCAGGCCAGAAGGCCCCTTGGGACCATTTTCCATAGATTAAATGGGAGGCTAGCTTCCCCAGTTTTTGTCAGGTAAACGATGCCTTCATTTACTACCACCTACTCACACCCACCGAGATGCGGGATACCGCTTGTCTATAGAGGCGATGAATTTGGTCTAGAGTTATGGGCATTACTATATACAGTTTCAATAGCATACATACATAAGGGTGACCGACTTCTCTAGGAAACCCTACTTATTTTCCAAAAATTATGGGGACAAGATAATTCTCTTGTAGTATTACAGGCAGATAATGGAGCCGCATGCATTCTATGCCTTAAAGAAGGTAACAAATATTCCATTTCCAATCACTTGTGGGAATTATTCATGCATTCTGGCCACCGCTAAAGAAGTAGATAATGAGCTTAAATGCTATAACCTAGCGGAATTTTACTTAGCGTGGAAACATTTTGATCCGCATGGAAAGATTGCAACGGTACTTCCCTGGGCATCAGAGCCCCATCAATATCACATGGAAGACTTCTGGGAAGATTTCCAGGATGATGTGGAGGTCTGGGGGTTGCATTATGTCAAAATGACCATAGGAATGATGGAAAGATTGAAGCTCCAGAGATTCCCGAAAGATTTTTGAGACGCCGGCTCCACGGTAGATCCCCAGTACAAAGCAAAGGGGATCAACAAATTGGCCCTCCCACAAGTGAACTGAGATGCTCAGGAAGGGCCCACTATTGAAGAATTCACACGCAACGTGGTTGAATGTAGCCACCTCTATTTCAAGAATGTCTGCCCTGGGAGCATCCGCCGAGCGGCCCAGCCGATACCAAAGATAACCTCGGGGGCCAAGACTTCTTCGTAGGGAGGAGACAAAGGAAAAGGAATAATGGAAAATCCCACTATGTAAGAAGTCCCATTAAAGAGGAAATAAAGCAATCAGTACTGGCCTCCCAACAAATGAGGGAGAAATTAATCACGCAGTTGGCAACCCCGGTGTCAATGGCCAGACCAATTCATCTTCCCACCTCTCCTTCACTAGTGGCCTTGATGGTTAAGGCAACTAGGGTGGACCTAGAAGAACAAGCAATATTAAGGGATGCGTGGCCACCCTTAGTCACTAGGAGGAAGAAGAGGCTCAACCAAAAGCCCAAGGAAGAGCTGGAGCTAGGGATGCCCCAGATTCCACAAGTTGAGATACTTTCCTCTGACTCCTCGAAACCAAAAAGGGAACTAGTGTTTGTTGATGTCCCGCCCAATCCCCCCCCACAGGATGAGTTTGATGATATTTTTGCAACCAATGAGTTTTGGAATCTATAGGGGGATATCAAGCAAATGGAGGCTGAAGTCCCAGTGCAGGAAGAAGCTCTGGAACAAGAACCTGCATAGGAGAGGGAAGAGAAGATGAAAGAAGAGAAAGAAATAGAACAAGAGGTTACCTTCAAGGTCCTGGAGACTCAAAACACAGGAGTGGACCAACAGAAGCAGAGTGAACAAATGGCATCTGCTGAGGGAACCAGACCTACGGGAGCAACCATAACCTCAGCCATCGCATTCCAAGTGCCACTCCCTGAAGTGACCTTTGGGCAGGTAATCACTACGGCCCAAAAATTAAATCTTTTCCTGATACCTCCCCCATTGCCAAAAGATATTCCAATGGAAGAAGAGATCCGGCAACAGAGACCGAGGAAAAAGAAGAGTGACAAAAGGAAGAAACACCTAGGGTGGCCAATGAAGGCCCAAATGAAGCAGAAGATACAGATAATAGTGTAGAAAAAATAAACGTCACCGGGGAAGACATTGCCGATGAATCGAAGGGTGCGAAGAATGAGCTGAGCGAGGCTTGCACCACTGAGGAGGAGCAGCAGCAAGATATCAGGGAAGAACCCAAGGAATAGACTTTGGAAAATAAGCCACCCTTGCCGCCATAGTGGTTGGTCGAAAACAAGAAAAGAAAAGCTCCACCAACCTCCAGATCTCATCTCTCTCTGGCTGAGATGATGGCTCAGGTCCAGAATCCACCGAAGGCCAAGAAAGCCCGAACAATTCATACTCTTCGAATCAGGCTAGGTGGAGAAACAGTTGTAGTTGTGGCAACACCTCCCCCAGACACTGATGAGGCAACTACCGAGGCCAGCGATTATGATATCATGGAGATATCACTGGGAAAAAGAGGAAAACAGGGCGAAATGGACCTATTGAAAGAAGTGACCAGAGCCATGGAGGCCCATTATGAAAAGGAGGCCCAAAGGCTCAAGGCAGAAAAGGAGAAAACTACAAACCTTATGGGGTTGCTCACTGAGCTGGCCTGGCCTATCAGTGCCATTCCTCCGAAGGCCTCCACATCTAATGTGCCACTACCACAGGGCACCATAGACTCCCTACAAGCAATGAAGAATAAGGCCCAAACGGTCGATGAGTGGGTCACTCTGCAGATAGGAAACACATGACGCTTCCTTATGTCCACCCTCCCAGACTTGTATATGGCCTGGCACATTCTACATCAGGCAGAGACTATTATCAACATATGGGAGGGTGATATAGAAAATTATGAAGCATGGAAGGTAGAACTTGAAGAAATCCTCGGTCTTGGGGAGGAAATGGTCTCTAAGTCCGAGATTCTAGGAGAAGAATCATTCAATTTTGTGAGGACTTGACCTCACATTGGAGGTGCTCAAGCAAGTGGTAGGGATTCTGCATGATAAAATCAACACGGTCCAATATTCTTCAAATTTGTATAAGGCTTTTGTCACGAAGGTCTCCGGAGCTGACCTGTTCAGCACTGACACATGCACGCCGAAGGAATATGTTTTGGGGAAGTTTTATGAATTAATGGAGTCAAGATATCAATCCTCAGAGGGAGTGGATGGAACTCAAATGGTGAGACTGACCCGCATGATCCTTAGTGGTCACGATGCGGCAAAAATGGCCAATGAATTCAAAAGGAATGTTCTGGAGCTAGAAGAATAGATTGAGGTGGCCAAGTACCGGGGGTTCAGCCTCAAAGAGATTGATGAGGATGGAATTACCTACCTCCTCTAGACCGTCAATGATAACAAGAAACAATAAAGTTTCTCCGAGGGCTAGAGAAAACCCATGCATTTTGTATTCTTTATTCTTTCAGAATGTAAGTTCCTGGATCCCAGAGTCCCGGATCCTAAATTTTTGTATTCTTTCAAGTGATATGTGTCCCAGTCCCCGAGGTCGATTGGTCACTTTCAAAAGTGGTTAATAAATATTGTCAGAGGGTAGATAGCTACATCGAGGCATGTCAGATCAATAGTTGGTTTTTTGACAGATGACCTTCTTGAGGCGTCGCTCCAGATATACACCTGGCACATTGGAGATAGGGCACCAAATTTCCCATTTATGAGGCATGTAGCTTCAATCCTTGGGGGATCTGATTTCTTCCTTCTCTTTCTCAGCTCTCTTCTCAATGCCGATTCTTCCACTCCATCCTCTTGTCTTATTCTTCTGACATGTCAGACCTTCTCTGTCTCAAGGTCTTTTGTAAGGTGGTGTAGGTAGTACCGGCCACCGGATATTATATTTTATGGCATAATGTAAAATAGGGTTAGGGTTAGGGTTAGAAGAAAATGTGTATAAATAGTAAGTTCAGCCCTTTTCCAAGGGTCGGCAAAATTGATGATTTTGCAGTCCATAGTAATAGAGAAGCAATATTTTCATTTTAGTTGCAGAGCTCAATGCTCATTGGTCTTTAAAGCTTTCAGTAGTTAGATGCTCCCTTGGAGCCGCCATTGTACCACGCACCAGTGCTTGTTGGAAGGAATGTTAATGAAGAAGAGATGGTTCTTGCAATGATGTTGTTGACACTTTGTCTTCTAAGTTAATGGTATTTTATGTTTAATGTTCTTCATGTCTTCTGCTATGATATTTTAAGTAGATTAACGACCTCATTTCCCTTGCTACTGATCAAATATGAGATGATGGTTGTGTATTTCTTTGGTATTTAGTATAGTATATCAGAGCATCATTGATGTATTGAATGTGTAAACATAACTATAGGTAGATGAAATACTTCTAACCCTGCAGGATCTTTTTTTAGTTTATTTTCTAAGTGTAGAATGCTTGGAGAACCCCCACCTTCCTGAATCCCCAGAGGGAACGAGTTGAAGAAACCAGCTATCCCCCTCAAAAGTAGTCACATCTCCCAACTGAGCCTCGCATCGAAAAGACCTGAACCTTAGGTGCTTGGAGGCCCGGGGAATATCATTTCCCCAAACAACCTTTGCAGGCGAAGTTGGCTGGTACCCCGGTACCCGATGACAACTTATATCTACTTGCAGACCCGGTCACCAAAGTCCCATCAACACCTTACTATCTCTATGCATTCCTATCATAATCCAAAATATGCACTTATACCTCCATCAACCTTTATCCTGATCATATCTATATCCTATCCTATCAAATTGACCCCTTGGTCTTGATCAAAATTCAAAAAAAAAGTTCTTCAAAGTCTTTTGACATGTCCACTCTTTTGGACCACATACTTTTCATGACATCAGGTCATTACCCTAAATGCTATACAACATCACTCCATGAGCCTACATTGCTATATTATTTTTTCCCTAGCTTGGGTAATCTTGAAGAGAGTGTCCTTGAGGGTCGCATTCACCCCCTTCATCCAGCATTGGCTATTTGTGTCATACATCAACTTTCTAATCCATCTGCAATGTCCTACACCTTGCTAGACATTGGGACAATTCAAGAACAAGGATCTAATAGATTTATGCACTAAATTCAGAATTATTCGGCACTGGTCTTCTATCTATTATCCCTAGGGTAATGGATAGATGAAAGCTTCAAATAAGACTATTCTCAAGATCTTACACCACACAGTACACAAATCTGGCTAAGACTGGCATTTCCAAATTAATCTAGCTGTATGAGCTTACCGCACCAGTATATAGACACCAACATGGGCCACACCCTTTGCTCTAGTTTATGGTGCAGATGTAGTGCTTCCTATTGAGGTTGTGATTCCTACCTTGCGAGTCTCTCTGAAGGGCCTCATTACTGATGATGATATCAGAATATCTCATTTACAAGAGCTTGAACTACTGGATGAACATCGAAAAGCTATGTTCAATCATCTTTGAGCATATTAGAAGAGAATATATAAAAGCTACAACAAGAAGGTCAGACCAAGAGAATTCCAAATGGGTGATCTCGTCCTAAGAGAAAACCCCAAGAATCAACAACAGTGGATCCATAAAGGAAAATTTGAACCAAATTGGCTTGGTCTATATGTTATCACTGCAGTATTTGGGTCTGGCACTTATCAGCTCTCTACCACAGAGGGGGGACAGCTCAAAGAGCTTATTAATGCTCTTCATCTGAAGAAGTTCTACAGTTGAGATGTCTTCTGAATGCTCATGTACATACTCTATTCTGAGAAAATCCTAAAAATTGCAAAATGTCCTAAAAAATGATCATCTTAGTGAAAACCTGGCA
>MU225642.1:2497620-2516591 GCA_018584345.1 Thuja plicata
TCTATTGTAATTGCATTGTATTTGGCCGTAACCCGGAAGGCCTTACAGCCAGGCATGTTGGATGAAAATATGATGATTCTATTATGAGTATTTGCATTGTGTGGATATAAATCTCTGTGTTGTTATTATCTTCTATTGTGTGGATATTTGCTGGGGGCTGGGACATCTCCATCGGGGATTCTCCTACCTTGCACTACATCAGAAGTCAACTCCAACTATTTATCAAATTAATGAAAAGGACCAACTGACAAGCATGCCTACCAAACTTCTACACATTAGTTTCTACTAAACCAAGGGGGAAACCCTGTAACACCTTCAAATATTCCTTAAGATGTCAATCAAGAAGGAATCTCACATAGGCTTAACATATCTGGGAGATACTAGATATATGGCTAATTATCCATTGAACATCAACCATGAAATTGCGTATGAGATGAATAGAGAATAACAACTTATGAAGATACAAGACTTATTGGAGTTTATGTCTATATTTACAAAAACAATAGCCAGCTTATAACTAGATATATTACAATATAAGAACTATCAGTCTCAGATTAGTGTCTTACCCATTGGGCTATACTCTTGAAATAAATACAATATTCAAAAGTTTATTGTTGTCAAAGATTACAAACCATGAATAAAATATCCCAAACCCATACTACTTATGGAATCCTATTGCATACTCAGATGAATCTATGTATTAATTAGAGCATCATTTAATTTGATCCTTGATAAAAACTCTAAAACAACTACATACACATAGATAAGATCTATGATAATGAATTGGAAAATTCATAACTCATCAGATGAACACAACCAGAGAGATTGGAACCAAGATCTTTGTATTAAGTATGAGGAATCAAACTTTTGTTTACAAGATGTAACAAAAAACAACCACTTGAATAAAATGTTAGAAACCTTAAACTTTATTTCTAATCCTGAAACTAATCTAGTACAATGTCTTTTATATTTACCTAGCTGAAAACTTTACATAATGATTACAATCCATGATTTTCTAGCCCCTTCCAATGATCTTGGGAATCCTTTTATAGAATAGGATTTCAACAAGCTATAGATCAATTGGAATGAGGAGAAAATACATGTCTTGTACAAAAGACAAAATAACAAGTGAAGTGATAACCACTTTGTTACAAGATTTTCCTAAGTAATTTGTCTTCTAACCACCTGGTTACTGCAACTGCTTTAGAGTTGTTCAGAAATTTCCACCTAGAGTTTGTTTCCTTGGTCTTCTAATGTATGATCTTTTGCCTTTACCTATCTTGTTCAAAATGTTGGAAAGCACTACCACTTGTTGCTCTTTACACCACATCATATTCTCCTTCGTTGGCTGCATTTTATTTGTCTTTCCAAAAGGTGAACACCTTATCACTCGGCCAAGGGAAACTAATGACCTCACCCTTTTTTCTATTGATCTCCTCCCAACTAACCCTTTCCTTCTTAACTTCCTATTTCCAAAAATCAAAATATGACTCAGCTTTGTTAATAAATCTCAACAGTTTGGACAAACAAAAGTGTACTTTCCAAAGTGATGATATCATTTTTCCTTGTTGCCAATTCATCATTCATTTGGTTCATCCAGAAGGATTCTCTTTTTATCTCTCCATTCTTCTTGAATAGATTTGGGAACATCTCATAATTTTCTTTTGAATATTCCTTTCTCAATGTCTCCACCTTTTTTATGATGATATTCCTCCTTATGTCCAAATCAACTTAAAACACTTGTAGGTGGTAGCTAGCATAATTTCCACATTGTTCTCCTCCTTGGACATGGAATAAAAGTACTTTAATTTTTCCCTTTTTCCTCTCCACCTTTCCATAATTGGGTCCCATTTATCCTTGTCTGTATTGTAATCATCCATTATGTTCATAATTTTATTACCCTACAAGCAAATGGAAGGAATATTCAAATCATCAGCAAAATGAATAAGTGTGGCATGTATCTTATCTTCATTATTTTTTTTGTATCCATGCCTGTACTTCTCTGAAAATTTTTCAATCATCATCCCACTATTTTCTCCTCTCTTCCAATTTGATTCTTTTAGAAATTAATCTCTCTTTTTCTAACTCCAAATCAGCCTCTGTAGTAAGACTTGGTGGCATGGGGGAAAGAGGAAAAGTTGCAATTGGACTAGATGAGGAAGGTTGTTGTGGATATTGTGCTATCATCTTTTGAGGAGAAAATTGATCTGACTGTTTACCTTCTAATATAACAATTTTCTTGTCCTTCTCTATGGATTTTATCCTCTCATCATTGTATGCCTTCAAAACTGTTTCAAATTGTGTCCTTAACTTTTGAATCTCTTCTTCTTTCTTTTCTACCACTTTCAAGATGAATTTTGTAGATTCTAATGTTAGGCTAGCAGCCTCTACCCCTTAAGTGTTTGCAACTCTTCTTACTACTAAGCTTCTTGAATGTTCAACTTGATCATTCCCATCAATTATTCTATTTTCCTTCTTCTTTAATGACCACATTACCAATGCTACATGGTCTTCATTGAACTTAACACCTATAGATACTCCACTGGTATGCATTGGATTAGTCTCCTTCCTGATAGCATCAAAAACTATATCATCAACAATATCCCATTCTGGAAGAATAAGGAATCCTTCCTTCCTAACCACCTCTCAACCTTCTTTAGGAGTGACCTATAAAATTTGCCTATCATCTCCTACTTTACCTTTGTTACAATCTCATCATTATCCTTATCAGGCTGATCTTTTTGCATTTTCTGACATGTTTCTTTGATTTCATTAATATAAATTCTCCATAAGAACTGCATAAATTCCCTAGCCTTTATAAAATCCTTATCAGAAATGAATTCATCACTAGCTTTCTTGGTAATTGTATCTAGCTCTTTTCCCGCAAATTTTGCAACTGACAAATCTATGTCAGTATTTTTAGGAGCCTCTGGCATCCCTTCTTTCATTTCTTGAGATGTTATGAAGATCTGGCCTACATTTCCGATGTGCACTAATTGCTCAGTAATTGTTTTTTCATCCATATGCAGGGGAGATTGGGAAGGAGAGTAAATTTTATCTTGTTGTTATTCTCCTTGTTTTATCCTTTTCCTTTTTTGTGATGGCAATGATTGGGCATCTGATTCCAAGGGTCTTTTTCCTTTTGAATTATAATTTGCCTCTATCCTTGGCAATACCATACTATATCCATTTTTTTCTGCAAAACATACCTACCTAGTGGAATACCTCTAGTAGGGATAACCCTACTCAGATTTGCCTTATCATTTTCAGGCTCTGCTTCTATGACCTTTTCTTTCTTTTGGTTCAAGGCATGCATGATATCCTCAAACATTATCATTAATGTATCAATATTTTTGGCCCAAGGCTTGAACTCCTTCAAAGGGGCATATCCTTTATCAAAATGATGGACAAAGTCCAGAGTCTTTTTGTAAACAAGCCACTTTCATTTCTTAATCTCATGTTCTTGTAAATTGAATTCATTCCTGATAATGTCCTCTAGAAAGTTAAATTGATGATCTAATATCAGACATTTTGTTCTTTTTCTAAACATATCACTAAGGAAACCTTTAGTATCAGCACACCTCGCCATTGATGTTGTCATATGATAGGGCTCTAATTATTTATGTAGATGTATCCATCCCCCTTTGGTAATAAAAAATTGATGCACAATTGTGATAGTAGTGAAAATGGTGCCTCTCATGTTTCCTGTCGATGCATCCTCTTGTAGGCCCCCAATTTGTCTGAGTATTTATGCAATGCCTATTTTGAGGGGAACCTAATAAGGGAGTATATTTGGCACTCCTCTGAAACCATAAACTTTGAATATAGTTGATACAGGGTATAAAATAATATCACCCCAATTGTGTACTACTTTAAAGGATTGAAAAAATTCCTTTCGTCTCAATGGACTCAATAAATCTTTAGGGATTCTAGGATTTTCTATGAATAATAAGGCTCTAAGCCTGGAAGCAAAATATCTATCAAAGGTGATGGAACTGGCCTGTTTTCTATCCCATGACACGTTTGCATTCCACAATTGGATAGGCATCTCTTCATCATCTTTAAATCGCATTAAATTCATCTCCTCCTCAAAGTAGTCAACATTCTTAAATAAGATCATATGCATGAGCATGGAATATCATACAAATGGCCTAGATACCTTTGCATTTTTTATTCCTATCAAACCTTGATGAATCAATTCAGCAAGATGGGTGGAAAAATAAAAAATGATAGCCAAATGTGGATGAAGGATTTGAACCATCATAAACATGTAGTGGACAAGCATTACTACTTCATCTTCTCCAAAAATATGACACAGGGCACTGTACATTATTTTGGCTCTTGAACTAAAATAGTCCAATTTGAAAGGCTCAGGTGTACTGGGGCCTACCATAATTAAACCTCCTATTTTGTTAAAATATTCCTTCAAAAGCCCATTCTGGAGGTAATATCTTTGAGCTCCATATACTTTTTTGAAAAGATCAATATCAATATCTTCCATCTGGACAAAGGGATCATTCAATTTGAACACCTCCCTTAACTCTTTAGCTGTGATACTCACTAATGCTCTATCATTTATATCCCACACAACCCTAGAAGTATTGTCATATATTTTTGCAACTTGGACCAATAGATCTGTGTCCATGAAAACCGCAGGGACTATTAACTTTCCCACATCAAATTGCCATATATTACTATTTGGAGAAAAAATATTTCTTTGACTAAAAGCTATCTTAAACAAATCCAAACCAACTACACTAGTCTTGGCATCTCATGCCCATCTACCCCTATCATACAAACCCTCTCCTACTTTCAAATGAGGCAATTTTGGCACCAATTCCTTAACTTTTTAAGCATCATTCATTGATTCATTCAACTGAAGTAAAAGATATTCATAAACATTCCTCTCTTGATAATCAATATTTCCTGAAATCTCTCTTTTGGGTGATATTTTGAATTTAGGGTTTTCTAGACATGTAGATAAAGAATTCATATGCAGACAGTCTATTCATACACCAAACCCTAATGCCAATTTAACTCCCAAATTCTCATAAATGTATTCTTAGAAAAACTTACCCATTCTGCAACATCTGGATATAGATAGCAAAATTCCATAATTCAGCTCCACTTCAAATCACTCTATTAATTATAGCTTTCCAGATTTCACAACCATCTTACACATAATCTCCACTAGGCCTAGCATTTAAATCTTGCTATGAAAGCCACACGCTTTGCCATTATTTCTGCATCAATTATAATTTTACAGCCCAACAGCTCAGAAAACCTTTACTTTACCAGTTTAAATCCTAATTATTGATCTCAGCAACTCCTCATTACATCCTGCGGCTGGAAATAGCTAATGAAAACAAATATCAGTAGGGATTCATGGTGGCAAGGTGCATTGCCTTGATAGATAGATATTGAGCATCTTCAGCTTAAGGCAATGTGACAGCCGTTAGATTTAAAGTAACTTGCCCACAAATTACTTAACCAACCTTTGCTACTAACTACAGTTTCAAACTCTCGGGTAGGACATGTATCGGTTGGTCACGTTGCCTTGAAAGATAGATTGACCAAATCTTGGGCTTGAGGCAACATGACAACCGTTAGATCTAACTTAACTTACAACATATTTACTTGCCTTTCAAATGTTGAATAGGGCCCACCATGTGACATGTGTTATTTAGTCGTGATGCCTCAATATATAGATCTTGCACATCTTTGGGAAGGTAATGCGATGACCGTTCGATCAAAAATGAGTTGTACACCTTTTACTTTGACTTATCTGACTTCATTTGGACCCACTAGACAAGTGTCATTTAGTCGTGTTGCCTTTCTAGATATATTGACCACATCTTGAACTTTAAGGCAATGCGATGGCCATTAGATCAAATTGAAACTGTATGCAATTTATCATAAATTTTAAATAAATTATGTACCAGCCAGAGACACGTGGATGCAAAGTGCATTGCCTTGATATTTAGATTGATTGCATCTTGTGCTTGAGGTAACATGATAGCCATTAGATTAAAATGAACTTGCACGACATATGATGTAATGTTTTAAAAGGTTGTGGGTAACTAGACTTAGAGTAAAATGAAATAATTAAAGTGCCTATTCTATAGGATAATAAAATATGGCTCCGCCCAACGTTAAAAAGACACATGAGTTAATAAACCTTAAGTGACCAGATAAAGTAACTTAAAATTAGAACCTGCCCTAGAAACTTAGGGTTTTTTATCAATGACCACAAACTTGAAGACAATTGTAAGAGTTTTGAAACATACAGGACCAGGCTTGACAATTTTAAACATATGAGTCATCAATGGTTTGAAAACAATTTGCACAGACCTAACAATGGCTCTTTCTGGGAATGAATACCTCTTGTAGGTATTGCAAGAATCTAGAATCTCAGGGAGAAGAAAACCAGAACTAACTGAAAGAAACTAACCTACCCACATGACAAAAAACAAAAACAACTTTAAGAACAAAGAACAACTAATTACAGGAGAACACTATATACACAACCTACTATTCATGTATTATTAGACTTCAAGAGAAGTATAACTTCAAGAATTGTCCATGAACAGACAATTCTAAAACATTTTCAGTAATATCTTTCAATAAATAAGAATTATGTCCATACCTTTCATGGACAAATATGGTCCCAGCCAAATTGGGTCAAAATTTTCGTGTTTACCTTTATCTTCAAATCTGGCATTCTACATTAGCACATAATCTCCCACATAGAATTGCCTTCATACTGCCCTTTTATCATACAATTTTTTTTCTTGCAATTGAAGCTTAGCATTTTTCACAGAAGCTTCCCTCCAGGTTTCATCCAATTTAACCAAGTCATCAATTCTCAATTGCATATCATTGTCAATATCATCATCATATAATTACACAAACTTGTACATCCGTGTTAAGATATTCTAAGGAAGTCTTACATGAATCCCATATACTAAATCAAAAGGTGCACATCCTATGGATTTTTTAGAGGTCACTCTGTCTGCCCAGACAGTCATTGTCAACTTTGAGTCCCATGCCTTTTTATTTTTATCCATGACTCTTTTAATGATCTTAAGCAGACTTTTATTTGTAGATTCTTCTTGACCATTTCCTTGTGGATGGTAGGGTGCAGAGTAAGATGTTTGAATACCATATTCAACACAAAAATTTATATGATCCTCAGAATTAAAGCACATTGCATTGTCTTATACATTTTTTTCTGGACACCCAAATCTGGTGATAATGTGTTTCAACAAGAAGTCTATTACTACTTTACTAGTTTCCCTTTTAGTGGGAATTTCTTCAACCCACTTAGTAAAGTAGTTAGTTGCCACAAGTATCCAAGAATTTCCTCCACTAGATTTAGTTTCTATTTCTCCAATGAAATCAATACCCCACTGTTGAAAAGGGTTCCTGAACTTCCACTGGTGTTAGAGCGACATTTCCAGAGAACTTTAACTTACCAGAAATCGCTGGCAAGAATCACATTTATTGATCAATTGATGAGCATCTTCGAAGATAGTTGGCCACCAAAATCCTTCTCTTAGAATCTTATGTGCAATGGTCTTGGCCATGTAGTGGCCACCACATACTCCATTGTGCATTTCTTGTAGAATTTTATGTGCTTGTTCCTCATCAACACACTTTAGTAAAATACCTTGACGATTTCTCCACCATAGCTCATCTCTGATTAGGGAAAAGCAAATATCTTGTAGCTTCAAATTTCTCTTCTTGTTTTCTTCCATCCCTAGTGGATAATTCATTCTTTGTAGATAATAAATAATATCTTTATACCAATCACAATGGTCTAGACTACATATAAAAAGCCTCTATTCTTCCTCTAAGGCATTTACATGATTTGCATCCAAATTTGTGTTAGCCATTAACTTGGCTAATCCCATCCCTCTAACCACCTTAGTGATTTGTATTTCAATATTAAACTCCTGGATCTTGTTGATCCATCTGCATCTTTTTCCAGACACTTCTTGTTGTGTGAAGATGTCTTTCACTACAGCTAAGGGAGCATAAGAAATGACTATAGCACCTATCAAGTAACATCTAAAATCTTTAACAACTTTCACCAATGCATAAGCCTGCTTCTCATTTATGTCATATTTAAGTTCTGCAGCCTGTAAGGACTTGCTAAAAAAAGTAATATGTTGTTCAAACCCTTCTTCATTCTTCTGCAACAAAACATCAATAGTAGTATGGTATGATGCAAATGAAAATATATTCATGGGTTTTGAATAATCAGGAGTTGTTAACATAGGGGCATCCTTGATAGCCTATTTTATGTCTTGTAAATCCTAGATGGCTTCTCCATCCCATTCCATCTTTGCATCTTTCTTCAGTATCTTGGAAAATGACGTACTTTTCTCAGCAAAATTTGTAACAAAATGCCTAAGAAAGTTAACCTGACCAAAGAAAGATTGAATAACTTTTACATTTCTTGGGAGTGGCACCTTATCAATAGAAGCTACCCTTTTAGGAACAATTCTAACCCCTTCCCTCAAGAAAATGCATCCTAATAACTTACCCTTTGTCACACCAAAAGCACATTTTTTAGGATTCAAAGAAATCACAAATTCAAGAGCTCACTCAAAAAATTTCTCTAGATGTTCACAATGTTGTTCTTCCTTCTTAGAATATTTTTTGAGGTCATCCTGATAAACCTCCAAAAAATTTTGCAAGAAATCTGAGAAAGCAACATCCATACCTCTTTAAAATGTGGCCTCAACATTTATCAGGCCAAAGGGAATTCTAACATAAACATATGTCCCCCATGGAATAGTGAATGCAGTCTTCAGATATTCTGACTCCTTAACAATTATCTGGTTATACCCAGAGAATCCATCAATCATGGACATCAACTGACGCAAGGAGGGAAGGAAGATGGGGCCTAAGGCACACCCAAAACCAACCACCTTGCAGATACAATGCTGAATTACACAAAAACACAATGAGAGAAGAGAAATGCAAATATCTTTATCATTAATCAATCAAATTCAATACATGCCAGGCTGTAAGGCCTTCCTGGTTATAGCCATATATATCAGAGTGTATGACAATTCGATCTTCTTACAACAGAGATCTCAGATCTTTAAGATTATAACATTTTCCTTCTTTCTCTAATACTTCTTACCAAACTAAGTACATACAAAAGAATATATACAAGAGTCCAACAAAGTATTCAGTGCTCAAATACAAAGGTGAGACCCATATTTAGGTTCACATAGATCCCCAAGATAGATCCCAGCTATGAAAATTAAATAAAGAAGTCAGCCACCATCACCAATTCCAAAATAAACCAACTTGGCAAAGCAAAAGTCGAGAAATAGAGCACTCAGAAAAACAAAATCCGAGCAACAACAACAAGCATGACCGAGCAACTCGGAAAGGATGTCAAGCAACAGAAGCTGAGTGACAAAGAATAGACTAAACTGAAAGTAAACATATTTTTGGTTGAGCAGGATTGCCAAGGACCCAAGATGCTCCTGCATCAGACACCTGGGGTTGAAAAGAAATGATTCCCCAAATCATGTATCAGGTCCAACCTAAAATGAATCCAACTAAGATTGAGAAATCTAAGATGAGTCCTCAATCGGTCTATTTTTCCACTTTACCAGATATTCCATGTATTCCTTTCCTCTTGTACTTCTGCCAACTCTATGTTTCAAGATCTTCTCAACTTCCTCTATCTGCTTCTTAGGATAATCACTTGGTATTGCCACTTCTTCATCAGGCTCATGATATTCATACAAGTCTAAAATATTGAAAATAAGTGATATATCCATGTCATCAGGTAATTCAACTTCATAAGAATTTCCACTGTTAAATCTCCTCAGTATTTTACAAGGACCAAATTTCTTCATCTTCAATTTCCCATATGTTCCAATAGGAAATATTACTTTCTTCAAATGAACCATCACAGCATCACCAACTTCAAATGTCTTATGTCTTCTTGATCTGTCTGCATCATCTTTGTATTTCTGATTACTTTTCTCCAGCTTCTTCTTTACATCCTTATGCAATGTCATCATAAATTCTGCAAATTCTTCTTCTTCAGCGCTTCTCTTCTCTTCACCAATAATGTCTCTCAAATCTGATATACCTCTAGGTTGTGTGCCATGAACAATCTCAAAAGGTGTCTTTCCAATACTTTTGTTTACTGAACTATTGTATGCAAATTCTGCTTGTGCCAACATCAAATGCCAATTGCTTGGTGTGTCCCCAACTAAACATCTCAACAGGCTACCCAAACTTATGTTTACCACTTCTGTTTGTCCATCAGTCTGTGGATGAAATGTAAAACTAAATTTCAACTCAATATTCAGCTTCTTCCAAAGTGTTCTCCATAAACAACTTACAAACTTACTGTCTCTATCAGAGATGATGCTCTTTGGTAATCCATGCAATCTAACAATCTCCTTAAAGAAAAGATCTACTATATGAACTGCATCTAAGGTTTTCTTACATGGTATAAAATATGTCATCTTAGAAAATCTATCCACAACAACAAATATAGAATCATTACCTCTTCTTGTCCTTCGAAGTCCAAGAAAAAAATCCATGCTGATATCACTCCAAGGTTTCTCAGGAATAGTAATAGGTGTATACAATCCAGTATTCAAACTCACTCCCTTTGCAATTTAATATACTCCACAACTTCTCACAAATTTCTGAACATCCTTATACAACTGAGGCCAAAAATACCTCTCCTTTAGCAAAATCAATGTTTTATCAATGCCAAAGTGTCCAGCCAATCCACTACTATGTTTCTCCTTTATAAGATTAGTTCTCATTTATCCTCTCAGTATACATAACTGAATTCCTCTAAACAACATATCTTCCTGAATGAAATAGTCTTCATACTTACTTTATTGATTTGTATTAGGTGCTCTACACACTCTCCACTGCTCTAAAAAATCAGGATCATTTTCATACAAATTCTTCATGTCATCAAAGCCAAGAACTTCAATTTTCATTTTAGTCAACAAAGATCTTTTTCTACTCAATGCATCAGCAACTCTATTAGATACTCCACTCTTATGCTTAATCACAAATGTAAAGCTTTGCAAATACTCTACCCATTTCATATGTCTCTGATTCAACTTATTTTGACTACCCAAATACTATAAATCCTTATGATCAGTATACAACACAAATTCATTTGGCATCAAGTAATACCTCCATTTCTTTATAGCTTGCACAATAGCATAGAATTCTTGATCATAGATAGAATATTTCCTCTTTGCATCATTCAACTTTTCACTCAAGAAAGCAATAGGTTTACCTTCTTGAGTCAATACAGCTCCAATTGCACTTCCACTTGCATCACATTCAACTTGAAATACCTTATTGAAATCAGGTAAGGTTAGCACAGGTAATTCAGCAACCTTTAACTTCAAAGCTTCAAAACTCTTATCAGTTCCATGTGTCCATTTGAACTCTCTTTTGTCTCCTCTCATTGTTTCATCCATAGCATTACAAATAGAACTGAAATTTCTGATAAACTTCCTATAAAAACTTGCCAATCCATGAAATGATCTTACCTCAGTAACATTCTCAGGTGTAGGCCAACTCAATATAGCTTCAACCTTCTCTGGATCCGTCTTCAAACCATCAGCAGAAATCACAAAACCCAAATACACAAGCTCTTCTTTCATGAAGGAACATTCTTTAGATTTATCAACAACTTTTCCTCTTTCAACCTCTGCAGCACTTGTCTTATATGCATCAAATTTTCTTCTCTAGTTTTACTGAATATCAGAATATCATCTAGGTATACAATCACACATTTGTTCAAGAATTTCTTCAAAATTTCATTCATCAATCTCATAAATTTACTTGGTGCATTAGTTAAACCAAAAGGCATAACCAACCACTCATACAAACCTTCTTTTGTCTTGAAAGAAGTCTTCCATTCATCTCCTTCTCTGATTCTGATCTGATGATAGCCACTTTTCAAATCAATTTTGGTGAAATACTTTACTCCACTCAAACAATCCATTATGTCATCCATTCTTGGTATAGGAAACCTATACTTTACTGTGATCTTGTTTATTGCTCTGGAATCAGTGCACATTCTTCATTCGCCATTCTTCTTAGGTGCCAACACAGTAGGTACCACACATGGACTCAAACTTTCTCTGATTAAACCTTTGTTCAACAACTCATGAACTTGTCGATTAAGCTCTTCATTCTCGATAGGTATCAACCTATGTGGTGGTTTATTTGGTAAGCTAGCTCTAGGAATTAGATCCATACAGTGACAAATATCTCTGATTGGTGGCAAACCATCAGGTACATTATCTTAAATTATTTCTTTGTATTCAGTCAGAAACTTCTCAACTTCTATAGGTATGTCATCTTCTGCATTCTTACTTGGTTTGTTAGGAATAAAATCATAACAAATATCATCTCTTTTTAGATCTTTAACAAACTGTCTACCTTCCATCATACAAAATTTCACAAATGTACATAACTCATCAACAGATTCTTCAATCAAAGGTAACAAAATTTTCTTCTTCCCATCAACCCAAATAGAATATCTATTCAACCTTCCATCATGTATAGCATGTCTATCATACTGCCAAGGTCTACCCAATAAAATATGATAACAATCCATTGGCATGATATCACATAACACCTTGTCACAGTACTTTCCAATTTTCAGATTCACAAAAAATTGTTCACTTACCATTAATGTGTGCTCATCTTTGACCCATGACATCTGATAGGGTTTTGGATGCTTCATCCTCTCTAACTACAACTTTGAGACCATTTCTTCTGATGCCAGATTCTCTAAACTTCCACTTTTAACAATGACTTTCCAAACCTTATCTGCAACCCTACATCTAAATTTGAACAAAATCTTCCTAATAGGATCTTTCTTATCTTTCTCACTCTATAGTATCCTTTGGATCATGAGATTCTCAAGTTCATTTGATGATTCTTCTTGCACTAATGCGTTTCTGCTACTGCTACCACCTTTCTTGCTTTCTTGTGTACATTCAAAGGATTTGTGTCCTTCTTCACCATAATTGTAACAAGTTACTTGGAACCCTCTTCTGCTATAACCACCTCTGGAGTAATTACCTCTTCCTCAGTATGAATTTCCACCTTTTCATTCAGTCTTTCCTTTGTCTTGACTAGTGTCTATATTTGACTTCTCTGGTTCAGATCTTTCACCATGAGATCTACCTCCTCCTCTAGGGAATCTACCACCTCTACCTCTTTGTCTTTGTTCATATCTTCTCTTCAACTTTTCTTCATCTTTTAGGGAAAATTGGTAATGCCTCTTCAATGCCTTCCATCTTGATCAAACTGATTTCATCTTGTATGGAAATTCTCAAGCCATTCATATATCTCACAACTCTTTCCACTTCATCTTCAACATGTCCAAATCTGATGTCCAATCTATAATATTCCTCAATGTAGTCTTTGATTGACTTGTCCTTCTGCTTCAAAGTTTGCATTCTCTAGACTAGGTTAATCTGATAATCACAAGGAAGAGACTTTCCTTTCAATTTGTTCACCATCTTATCCCATACCTTTATTTTGTCTTTACCTTTCTTCTTTCTGTCCAATTGTGGGTGTTCCCACCATAAGGATGCATGACCTTTCAATTTTGTGCTTGCAATCTTGACCTTGTCTTATGCAACATTCTCATATTCAAAATATTTTTCCATCTCAGTGATCCAGTCGATCAATTCATCAAAATCTAATTTTCCACTATACTCAGGGGGAATAAACTAAGGTGTGGACTTCAAGCTTGTCAATGCTCTCAGGAATATTTCCTCTTCTTGATCCATCACAGGCGCAGGTGCAACTTCACCTTGAACCTCTTCAAATTTATCATCACTAACATATTCAAGATGTCTTCCTCTGCATTGGGCTGTCTCAATAGCTTCCAATCTTGCAACCATTTGTCTAAGAATATCAGCCAGACCTTGATCATCATTTCCTCTCCCATCAACCATCTTTAAACTCTCTGCAATTGTAGGTTAGATTACAATCTGCCACCCTACAACAAATATATTTAGAGTTTACAATAAGGAGCCATAGATCTCAACTCACTCTGATACCACCTGATGCAAGGAGGGAAGGAATATAGGGCCTAAGGCACACCCAAAACCAACCACCTTGCAGATACAATGCAGAATTACACAACAACACAGTGAGAGAAGAGAAATGCAGATATCTTTATCATTAATCAATCAACTTAATACATGCTAGGCTGTAAAGTCTTCTTGGTTACAACCATATACATCAGAGTGTATTACAATTCAATCTTCTTACAATAGAGATCTTAGATCTTTAATATTCTAACATTTTCCTTCTTGCTCTAAGACTTCTTACCAAACTAAGAACATACAAAAGAATATATACAAGAGTCCAACAATGTAGTTAGCACTCAAATACAAAGGTGAGACCCAGATTTAGGTTCACAGAGATCCCCAAGATAGATCCCATCTTGAAAATTAAATAAAGAAGTCGGCCACCATCACCAATTCCAAAATAAACCAACTCGACAAAGAAAAATCTGAGCAATAGAGACTCGACAAAATAAAAGTTGAACAACAGCAACAAGCATGACCGAGCAACTCGGCAAGGATGCCAAGCAACAGAAGCCGGGTGACAGAGAATAGACTGAATTGAAAGTAAACATATTTTTGGTTGAGCAGGATTGCCAAGTACCCAAGATGCTCCTACATCATCAACTCACAGCCAGTAACCCTCTGCAACATGTTTTGCATATTTGGGAGAGCATAATTAGCTTTAAGGGATGATATATTTAGATTCCTAAAATCCACACATAGTCTGATATCTCCATTCTTTTTTCTAACAGGGACTAGATTTGAAACCCAGGAAGAATGTCTGATTGGCTTAATGATCCCTACATCCTTCAACTTCATTAATTCTTGTTCCATTTTGGGTCTCAATGTTGGATTTATAGGTATTTTCTTCTATTTTAAAGGTTTAGCATTATCTTTCAAGGGGATCTCATGTTGGAACAAATCTTCATTATATGCCTTAAGATCATCATAGGTCCATGCAAAGACCTTCTTGTATTTCCTCAATAGATTAATCAGGTCCTCTTTCACTTTGAGTGACATTTTCCTTCCAATAAATAAATTCTTAGGAACCTCAGTTGTTCCTACATTTACTTCTTCCAAATCCTCTGGTCTATTCACACTTTTAATAGAATATGGCTTATCCTTGTTGTCAAAAGCCCTTTCAAGTACAACCAGTCCTTTTGGTACTTTGTTAGACTTTAGATTCAACACTTCCCTTCCTAAGATAGTATATTTTCCATCCAGGGTTTCCACATAACCATTGAAAAAAAATTCTTTGTTTCCAAAGTCTGCTTCATAATGAAAAAATCTCAGGATGTCTACATTATCATCAAAGACTTGCCAGTTCTCCACATTATCAAGTATTGAGGGCCTAGATTAAACCTCTATTTTAGAGATCCCAACAAATGTGATATCTTCCTGCCTCAAAGATATGTTTGAAAGAAAGTCTACCATTATGTTCAGACTTTTGTCCATCCAATCAATACCAAATGCATCGAAATTTTCAAGTTCATCCCATACAACATTTCTATATTGTTTTAATCTATGATTCTTTGAAGCATACTTAGATTTAATCCAAGACACTACTAACTCAGAGTCTCCAATGACTCTGAGGCATTTGATTCTATGTCTTGAAGCCAATCTCATACCTATTAACAAAGCTTCATATTTTGAAACATTATTTGTACATGTGAATGACAATGTAAATGAGAATTTAAAAGTCTTTCTTGTGGGATCTATTAACAACACTCCAACACCAACTCCCTCCCTAGAATTGGCACCATCAAAATAAATTACCCATGACTTGTTTTTCTCAAATAATTTATTTTCATCTTCAGACAATAATGTAGGTTGGAAATTTTCTTCAACTTGCTTCTCTTGTACTTGAAAATACCCCATCTTAGTATCTAAGAAATAATTCATGTTTTCATTTTCTTCTTCCTCAATCATGTGAGGAGTTCTAGTCTCTCTGGACACTTTAATGTTTTCACCAACAATGTTAAAAGTAGAAAATGATAAATCAGATTGAATACTCCCCCCATTGAAGCACTCCACTTTCTTGATAACAACATCCCATATTGAGGGGGAATGTCTACCACTAATATACTCATTGTTAATACTTTGTCAGGGTAAGCAGCCAACTTGTAAGGTAGGGCTTTGATAGTGCCAATAATAGGCACTTCTGTTGAATTCATGGCTTGACATCTCCCATGGGGTGTATCTACCTTCATTCCCATTGATTTCATAACCTCAGTAGGCATGATAGTATTAGATGCCCCAGAATCAATCATACCATTCTTCAACATCTTTCCATTTATAAGTAAATTTAAGAAAAAGGGATCCACATTCCCCAAGGCAGTATTAACAACATGTGTGTCCAAGAAAATTTGGGGAATCTTTGAAACAAGTTCATCAACATCCTTCATTTTACCTGCAGATTTATCTTGTGATTCTATCACCTTTTTACCTTCTTCTAGTCCCATAATATTTATAGAAGTAACACCTTTTACCCATATTAAGGCCTTCTCCTTATGCTCACCTATTCTCATCATCTCCAATAAAGGAACCTTAACAGTAATTTGAGACAAGAATTTCCCCATATCAACAGGGGTATACTTTACATCAGATTTATCTTTTTTTTTCATTTATACAATCCTCTTCCTCAACCTAAGAGGCTAAATTGGGCTCAACCACCTTTTTCTGTTTACTTTAATTTTGAGGGGGGGAAACAAGATTTCCTGGTGTTTTTTCTTTTTCTTTGTACAAAATATTTGGACCAGAAGGCTTATTTTCTTTTTTAACAAATACTTTCTTAACATCCTTGGCCTGTTTTTCTTTTTCTTGTGGTTGTTTGGTATTTATTTCGGTATCTTTAACAAAAATACCTACAGGTATTCCATTAGCATTTCTAACCATTCTATTTCTCAAATTATAGCTACCCCTTGCTTGAGTAACCATATCTACTATAATTTGGGCAATCTCTTCATCAGAAGGTCTTCTATAAATAGGGATTTCATCACCCTTCTCAGCATTACATCTCATGTTATCAATTTCCCCACCTTCTATACCAATAATACTTTGCTGATAATATGTCTCATTTCTGCTTAATGAGCCAGATGGATATCTTTGTCTAGTTTCATCATCATAAAACATTTCAACACATAAATGTGAAGAAGCCATAACACAACCACTTTCACCATAAAATTTCTCCTCATCATCCTCCAACTCCTCATTTGTCGATATTCTTGTAGGTATGACACAATACTCAGGATAATGAGGGGATTGTCAAGCCATGCACCAAGGATTATCATTAAACATATTTACAGTAGTCTTATGCAAGGGGTTAGGGGTCTTGTCATTAGACTCATCCTTTTTCTATGGGAGAATAGGCTTCCCATCTCTCCATTGGTGGTATAAGGATAGTTCTGCATCCTAGATTGTCTATTATAATTACCATAGGATGTTTTTTCATTATTTGGAGCCTTATTGTTCTTATTCTCTCTGGGTTTTAAATCCTTCAGGGCATTTAATATTTGTTTCAGACTATCATTTTCTTTAGGTTTATCATTTGCAGGTTTGTCTGACTCCTTCTTATTGAACCTTGTTGGCTTCCAATCTTCTCTCCTACCCACTTTCCCTGAGACTCTTCTATTTTTTTCAATGTTTACTACAATATTATATGCTTCTCTAATATTCCTAGGGTTCTTATCTCTTAATAGGTAACCTGTTTTTGCATCAAAATCATTTAAATAAGTTGTGAGACATACCTTATCATCCAGTCTCATCACTTGAAACAACTTGTGCATCGCTCTCTAGAATCTGATGTTAAATTCCACCACCTCTTCATTTGAGTTCTTCTTTATATTTTTTAACTCATTCAACATAAAACCTTCATTGGTCTTATCCCCATATTGATCTATGAAATATTCTTTCATTTCATCCATGGATCCAATACAATCATGGGGAAAACCTCCAAACCAGTCCCTGACATCCTCAGTTAGTGATTGAACAAATAATTTCATCATAAAATCATCATATCCAATCTCATAGTCATCCATCATGTCAATAAATTTATTTAAATGCTCTTAATGTGTTATAACATTGTTACCAGCAAATTTTGGAAGATTATCCCTAATCTCTTTTGGGATTACATTAGGATAACTAGGAATGCCAAGGAAAATAAATTTTCTATACCATTCTACATAGACAGGTGTCTTATGTATTAAATTAGTACCTTTAGAAGTTGATGAGGCGACATTTGATGTGGTAGCATTTCTGTCATGCCCAAAAGTTGGGCAAAAACACACGAACAAAAACAAATTTTAAATAACGCATTAAATCGGGATACTAAAACCACATAAGGGTAAAGAGTGCACGCAAAATGAGGTAGCTGGCCGAAAGTCAACTAGAGTTGACCAAAAGTCAACTATACTAGAAAATATGGGAATGGTACAAACTAGGGTTCACGAGACCCTATGGAAGACTTGCACATGCAAATCGAGATAGTTTGACTAAAAGTCAACTAGGGTTGACCAAAAGGTCAACTCATGCCCAAATGACTCGAAACTGAAGACTTAGGGCCTAGAGCCTGCAAGGGGAATCTGGTCCAATTTTCGAGACCAATGGACAAAGTTTGACCATGGTTGACCGAGAGTCAACCGTGTACGTCATGGGTCAAGGGTAGCGTTAAGGTCTCCAAAAGTCGCATATCAAAATACTAAGGAGGGTGATATGACCCATGACAAAATAAAATCGTTACCTGAGTCTCTAAAAAAATTAGAATAATAATAACCATATACTTATAAATCCATAACTCCGCTATAAAATTATAGTTTAAAAAAAAAAAAATCTAATCTATAACAATTAACTTCATTTTAAAAT
>MU225642.1:2527895-2548115 GCA_018584345.1 Thuja plicata
TAACCCTTGACTTACCTTGGTTTCCCTTTACTAGCCATGTCCATAATAAATTACAACATTTGCCAAATTTGGCACATTAAATTAAAACATTAGACATGACTTGATAACATGAACATTTACTAATTTATTAACAAACATGCAATACCACGTTCACGAAATAAACACATAACAACGAGGTCCATGTCTCTTTATATAGACAGGACCTTGGTAAGCACAGGTATATACATAGGTTCCAGTACCGGGTCCCCGATTTAGTTCCATGGTCAACTCTTCCTGCACACTCAATGCACACATCAGTAGATCCAAAACACATGATATGAAACAGAACATAATGTCAATAATATAGGTAAGCATATAAACCATATTGCATTTTAGAACTGAAATATCCTAGCATTGGTTTCCTAAACCATTTCATCATATTTCATTCATGCATTTAGATCCATATAAGACATCAACATAAGCTGAAACTAAATCAGAACATAAACATCACAAAAGTACGCTGATTACAAAATCAGGTGCTGAATATATAACAAAGGATTCCACCGATCCTCAAATGTACCAAAAAAAGTCTCTCTGATAGTCAAAGTATGTCAGAGCATAAAACTACTGAAAGCATGAAAATAGAATAGTAACTATAACAGTCTAGTGTAGGTCTCACAATTTCCCACTCCAGCTGGTGGTGGGATACTTGTTCCTGAATTCAGAGGTGCCTCAACATTTGTATTAACAATAGGAGGAGGGCCAGAGGTGTGTCTGAGAAAATAAATTTTATTTTTCATCTCAAGAGCTAAAGCTTCCAATTCTTCTTTCTCTATCTCCTTTGCTATAATTTCCCTCTCCCTTTTAGCTCTTTCCAAATCATTATCTAATTTGGTCATTGGATCAACTAGAGGTCCTTTATTCACAGGCTCATTTATTTCAACTCCTAACAGTTTCTGCTTACCCTTGTCCTGGGGCTTTTGTGTATCATATAATTGTTGGACAACTGGTTCATGTTCAATATTTTTAGGTATAGAAGTAGAATTTATTGCCTCTAAATCTTGTAGTTTTCTTTTAAATTTTTCTTACTTGATCTAAGCATGTCTGATCCTATCCTGTTTCTCCTTTTCTCTTCTTTGTCTTATGGAAATCTTCTCTCAAATTTTCCTTTCCAATTCACCTACTTCTTCAAAAATTTCCTTAGAATCTGGGAGAGTCATTTTGAGATTCAGAGGTTTATTCCATGATGGATAGTTCTCTTTTGTGAGTGTGGACCGAGGCCTATGTGATGAGGGAGAGCTCAGAGCACTAGGGGAATTCCTATTCTCATCACCTCTTCTTTTTCTTGTTAACCTTCATTCATGTCCATGGGGCTCACTATAAACCACCTTCTTAGCATATCTTGGTCCATTTTCATCTCTCTCACTCTAAGAATAGTAGTCACCATACACACCCAATCCTAAACTTGCACCCACATGAACTTCTGGTACATCTTCATTCAGATTAGGTGGTACAAAATTATCCACCTTGGTGTTCCTCTTCTGCATCCAAGTTCCAGCTTTGGAAGTTGATGGCATCTCACCTTCCAAATTATTCTTAGGATTATTCTTCATCCTAGATCTAGTACACTTATAGCTCATATTTAGATAATGTGTGTAAAATGATTTATAACTCAACACTAATGTAGATATTTCTTTGAGTCGCCACCCAACACTTAGCTGGGAAAATACACACTAACTTTGAGTAATATAAACTATGTTATAAAGGGACTTCACAAGAATAATAGATAACAATAGGGGGCTAAGAAAATCCTGACTAGTTTTGAATAATAAAAATAAATCCCAGGGATAAGAAAAGATAACTTTGTACTTCAATGGTCAAATAACTAGTAAAATAAGAAAAGAGGCTAGGAGTCTAGCTCAACTTGAAAAACCTTACTTCACCTACTGCAACTTAATTCCACCTCCCTATTAGAGTCTCCATTTTTTTGGTTATTTTTAAAGTTGTAATTCTTAGACAACAACGTTTTCACTTTATGAAAGGATCTTAAAGAGAAGCCAACTCCAACTATTTACCAATATAATGAAAAGGACCAACTGAAAAGCATGCCTACCAAAATTCTACACTTTAGGTTCTACTAAACTAAGGGGAGACACCATGTAACACCTTCAAATATTCCTTAAGATGTCAATCAAGTAGGAATCTCACACATACTCAACATAGCTAGGAGATACTAGATAAATGGCTAATTATCTATTGAATATCAACCATGAAATGGAGCATGACATTAATAGATAACAACAACTTATAAAGATACAATAATTATTGGAGTTTATGTCTATATTTGCAGAAACAATAACCAACTTATATCTAGATATATCACAATATAAGAACTATTAGTCTCAGATCAGTGCCTTACCCATTGGGCTATACTCTTGAAACAAGTACAATATATAGAAGTTGATTATTGTCAATGATTCAAAACCATGAATACAATTATCCCAAACCCATACTACTTATGGAATCTTTTGCATACTCAGATGAATCTATGTATTAATTAGAGCATCATTTAATTTCATCCTTGATAAAAAATCTAAAACAACTACATACACACAGATAAGATCTATGCTAATGAATTGCAAAATCAGTAACTCATCAGATGAACACAACCGGAGAGATTGGAACCAAGATATTTGTATTAAGTATGAGGAATCAAACTTCTATTTACAAGATGTAATAAAAAACAACCACCTGAATAAAATGTTACAGACCTTAAACTTTATATCTACTCTTGAAACTAATCTAGTACAATGTTTGCTATATTTCTCTGACTGAAAACTTTACACAATGATTACAATCCCTGATTTTCCAGCCCCTTCCCATGATCTTGGGAATCCTTTTATAGAATAGGATTTCAAATAGCTATAGATCAATTGGAATGAGGAGAAAATACATGACTCATACAAAAGACAAAATAACAAGTGAAGTGATAACCACTTTATTACAGGATTTTCCTAAGTACTTTATCTTCTGACCACCTGGTTACTACAACTACTTTAGAGTTGTTTGAAAGTTTCTGCCTAGATTTTTTTTCCTTGGTCTTCTAATGTATGATATTTTTCCTTTACCTGTCTTTTTCAAAATATTGGGAAGCACTGCCACTTGTTTCTCTTTACACCACATCATCTTCTCCTTGGTTGGTTGCATTGTATTTGTCTTTCCAAGAGGTGAGCACCTCATCACTCAGCCAAGGGAAACTGATGACCCCATCCTTTTTTCTATTGAGCTCCTCCCAACTCACCTTTTCCTTCTCAACTTCCTCTTTCCAAAAATCAAAATATGACTTGGCTTTGTTAATAATTTCAACAGTTTGGACAAACAAAAGTGTACTTTCCAAAGTGATGATGTTGTTTTTCCTTGTTGCCAATTCATCATTCATTTGGATCATCCACAAGGATTCTCTTTTTATCTCACCATTCTTCTTGAATAAATTTGGTAACATCTCATGGTGGTCTTTTGAATATTCCTTTCTCAATGTCTCCACCTTTTTTATGATGATATTCCTCCTTATTTCCAAATCAACTAAAATTTTAAAACACTTGTAGGTGGTAGCTATCACAATGTCCACATTTTTCTCCTCCTTGGAAATAGAATAAAAGTAATTACATTCTATCCTTTTTCATCTCCACATGTCTATAATTGGGTCCCATTTATCCTTGTTTGTATTTTAATCATCCAGTATGTTCATAATTTCTTTCCCTACAAGTAAATGGAAGGAAGATTCAAATTGTTAGAAAAATGCATAAGTGTGGCATGTATCTTATCTTCATATTTTTTTTGTATCCATGCATGTACTTATCTAAACTTTGTGCAATCATTATGCCACTTTTTTTTTCTCTCTTCCAATTTGGTTCTTTCAGCAATTAATCTCTCTTTTTCTAACTCCAAATTGGCCTTTGTAGTAGGACTTGATGGCATAGGGGAAGGAGGAAAAGTTACAATTGGACTAGATGAAGAAGGTTGGTGTGGATGTTGTGTTATCATCTTTTGAGGAGAAAATTGATCTGACTGTTTACCTTCTAATATAGAAATTTTCTTGTCCTTCTCTATGGATTTTATCCTCTCATCATTGTATGCCTTCAAAACTATTTCAAATTGTGTCCTTAACTTTTGAATCTCTTCTTCTTTCTTTTCTTCCAATTTCAGGCTAAATTTTGCAGATTATAATGTTAGGCTAGCTTCCTCTACCCCTTAAGTGTCTGCAACTCTTCTTACGACTAAGCTTCCTGAATGTTCAGCTTGATCATGTCCATCAATTTTTTTTGTTTTTCTTCTTCTTTAAAGACCATATTACCAATGTTGCATGGTCTTCACTAAACTTAACACTTGTAGATACTCCACTAGTATGCATTGCTTTAGTCTCCTTCCTGGTAGCATAAAAAACTATAGCATCAGCAATATCCCATTCTAGAATAATAATGACTCCTTCCTTCCTAACCATCTCTTGGCCTTCTTTAGGAGTGACCTTATCAAATTTAGCTATCATCTCCTTCTTTACCTCTATTTCAATCTCATCTTTATCCTTATCAGGCTGATCTTTTTTCCTTGGATGACATGTTTCTTTGAATTAATTAATATGAATTCTCCATAAGAACTGAAAAAATGCCCTAGCCTTTATAAAATCCTTATCAGATATGAATTTATCACTAGTTTTCTTGGTAATCGGATCCAGCTCTTTTCCCATAAATTTGGCAACTATCAAATCTATCTCAGTATTTTTAGGAGCCTCTAGCATCCCTTCTTGCATTTCTTGAGATGTTATGAAGATCTGGCCTACATTTCCCATATGCACTAATTGCTCGGCAATTGTTTGTTCATCCATGTGTAGGGGAGATAGGGAAGGAGAGTAAATATTCTCTTTTCATTGTTCTCCTTCTTCCGTCCTTTTCCTTTTTGGGGATGGAAATGATTGGGCATCTTATTCCAAGGGTCTTTTTCCTTTTTAAGTAGAAACTGCCTCTATCCTTGGCAGTACCATACTATATCCCTTTTTCTGCTGCAAAACATACCTGCCTAGTGGAATACCTCTAGCAGGGATAACCCTATTTAGAATTGCCTTATCCTTTTTTGGCTCTACTTCTATGATCTTTTATTTCTTTTGGTTCAAGGCCTACATGATATCGTCAAACATTGTCATTAATGTATAAATATTTTTGGCCCAAGGATTTAAATCCTTCAAAGGGTCATATCCTTTATCGAAATGTTGGACCAATTCCAATATTTATGTAAACAAGCCACTTTTCTTTCTTAATCTCTTGTTCTTGTAAATTCAATTCATTCCTGATAATGTCCTCTAGAAAGTTAAATTGATGATCTAATATCAGACATTTTGTTCTTGTTGTCATTTTAGTTGCACACTAAATTGGTAAATTGATTATTATTTTTCATTGAATTATGGATTTGATAAAGTTGTTGTCCTAAGTTATAGAGTGGCCTAAATTCAAAAAATGAAGTATACATACAACCTAGCAACTATAAACAGCAGAAAGATTTCATAAAGCTACATACATTCAAACTACTATTCAAATATTGAAGACAAAATACCTTATTATTGCATTCATGTTTATACTAGTGTTGTTCTCTAAGTTTTGATCAGATTTAAACCTTCAATTCCATAAATTGATCATTACATTGAACATTCAAAGTGAATATAATAAACAAGTATTCCTTCATAGGTTACATCTTTCAATTGTAAACATAGGGAAGATGTACAATGCTAAAAGTAATAAAAGAGAATTAGAGGATTTAGGGATCTAAGCATTTCCTTGGAGAGGTCTTTTTCATTCTGATAACCAGTCATCTGGACCTTCATGGTTTCTGCCCTATTTTCACCATAAGGTCTTCTTCTAGTTTTTTCCTGCAATCATAGAGAAAGATGGTAGTTAGATCCAAGTTGGATCTAAATAATGCATAAATCCCTAAAAATAGCATGCTGCAATAACACTTTCAGAACTATACATTGTGTAAACATCAATGCAATAACAAGGTATACATCTGCAATAACTAAATAAAGTATCAAAGGAACTTGGGCCCTGTACCTGAGATACCTTTTTTAGATCATCCACACATTAGGTTAGTAAACCCAACCAGCAAACCCACATTCATACATAAATGTCATCCCACATGAAATTTACATACAAACATGGATTAGCTGATTGAATCTACTAATGTAACATATGTTGTAAGTGGTGTGTGCAAGAAACAGAAACATAAAAATGCAAGAATTCATATGTTGCATACAAAGAAAAAACAAATACAGTGGGTGTCACAAGCCCGTGCTCGAACCTCACTGGATTAAAGATGTAGGAGTACTAAGATTACATAGGTTTAGAAAGAAAAGAAGATACACTTCATACAAAGATGCTGCTAAAAGGTGCATATGAAAAGAAATGATGCAGAAAAGATGAGTGCTTCAAAATCTGTAAAAAGTGTCACAGCCGACAAGAAACAAGATTGTAGATCAAAAAGGAGGTAATACTATACCTTATCATTGTATAAAAGTAAAGGATTGAATACTATGTAATGCTTTCTAATAACTATTCATATGAAAGCAACAAAGAGGAAATGACAGTAATGTTGTTGTTATAACATGTGTATACAAGAAATTTTATTGCATTGTTAAAAATGGAAAGCATGTTTAAAACTTTAAATACTATTGAGGAGAATAAATTATTCATCCTAGGTGTTGTTTTGAATACTATTTTATGAAGTATGATAGATGACAGAAAAGCAGTAACATGTATGTCTACAATCAAGTAAAGGAGGATAGGCATATTGAGAAAAGAATGCTGCTACAGGATGGGAGTGCATAGACATGCATCAAGAAATTCAATCTTTCTCAAAAGAAAGATAATTTAGCATTGTTAAGCACCAGAATTGAAAATCATATAGTGTTGTTATTTCACAAAGTTCAGTGCATATTCACAGAGAAATCAATAAGAAATGCTAGTGCAACATAATAGTGATTATGCTAGATCAAAATAGAAAAGAAAAATGACAGTATTATTAGCAACATAGTGCATATGGTAAAAGAACAGATAAACAAAGGAAATAGAGACATGATTGTTGTTTTACGAAGAATGTTCAAAAGTAAAGTGTGCACCAGAATTGAAAATCATAGAGTGTTGTTAATTCACAAGTTCAGTAAATACATCAAATGACAATGTTGTCTAAAGACATGAGAGGTATGTGTCACTGCGATCTGATGTCCAAATGCAGCACATATGCCAGAATAAATAGTAAATTTAAATGTTGTTACATATATTCAAATAATAAATGTAGTGTTTATCAGGATAAAATTCAAATAATGCTACTGTTATATATGTCATCAATGAGGGTGCCTGTTCATAAAGAAATCTAGTAAACAATGATAATATTTAATGTTGTAACAGGGCATGTGCAAGAGTGAAAAAATAGAATAACAATGTGGTTGTGATATATGTTCAATGACAACACTGTCAAATAAAAGAGGATATGCATCATAAATATAGTGATCTCTACATTTTACAATGCTATTCATGGGTGTCATGAGCCCATGCTCGAACCCAATGAATAACACTCATACCGGAGTCAACAATTGTTACACTGAGTCATTATCATATTGTAATAAGTAAACATAATGACAACAACATTTTAAAACTCTTTATCAATACAAAAGACATGCATATCGGCAAGCATAGTGCCAATGAAAAAATAAGTCAAATAGAAGCCTAGTTTAAACAGCAGAAGACTCCCAAGTTGCAAGTCAACATATGTGTTGAGAGAGCTCGAGCTCTTCATTATTGTTACCTCCAGTTACAGTATGAGTTTTTACTCAAAATAATGAAGATAGATAGATAATATCAACATGCTAGCAAAGAAATTAGATACCTAGATCATTGATAACATGTGTAGTTGAGGATGCAACAGCATGTCCAAACAACAAGAAGGATGTGAAGAGAAAACAGAGTGAATGAAAGAAAAGAAACTTATCTGTACATTTTATGCATGAGCAGTGCCATGTTGCATGGCACTAGATTCCAAGGTTACAATCCAAGTAAATATGCAGCTCATGTTTAAACTAAAATAATCAATAGACAGCGCCAGTCAAAGAACATGCAAGGTGCAGTGGAGAACTCGAGTTACAAAGAAAGCCCGCACACTGAAAGAAGACTCCAGTTAAGATCTGGTGGCAGTATTGAGAGCCCGAGTTCTATGTAAACATCAGAGTAACTTCAACAAAAATGAGGCAGCCTCAAGTCAAAACTTGAATCATGGTGAGTCGACTCTAGAAAAACCCCCGAGCTCTCTGTTTGTATAATAGTGAAGCTCTGATTAGAGTATGTACTGCAGTACCACAATAGCAGAGCCCATACATTATGGCACAAACAACACATATGGATAAGTGCCAGTTTAGGGAGAAGCTTCAAGATACTCCATTATAACTCTCAAATCATGGCATAAAACTCCAGATTTATACGTCAAGATTCATACACAGCCTGATTTCAATAAAGGAAGCTATTTTTTAGCTAGAAGATCATGCAAAGAAGCCATGAAATAGTGCAAAATCACAAGCATGGTGGCAGAGCAGCACAAAACTCTAACATCCTTTCCCCAAACTCTAGAATGCAAATGAAATGCAAAAAACAATGCATTATGCCAAGTTTTTTACAAACTTGAAATCCACTGACATGAGAAGTTAATGCCATGGTGAATGCAGTGCATGACAAACTTCTCAAACTACCACGCCAGTACCACTAATTGATATTTTTTTGCATCGGTTTGGTCATGGTGGCCTTAGTAAGAATATCAAATTTAGCATATTGACTATGTGTTAGGGTATATGTCATAAAGATTTAGGATTTTTTATATATATCATGGGGGTGGGTTATATTACATTTTTCTAGATTTTAATGTAATTTTAATGTTTTAATATATATTTTGATATATATTACAATATATTGTAAAAAGATGTAATTCTTCCAAGGCATCAATGTTTAGGAGAGCCATTTTTAGGGGCTAAATTTTAGGCATTAATCATGCCTTAAATTTAGGGATTCAACTGATTTAGGGGAGTTATCTAGCTGATTAGAGGGTCTTTAGGAAGCTACATTATGGGCATCTTTTTTGGGCCTAAAATTTAGGGGATCTATCTATTTAGAGCACCTTTTTGGGGGGGAGGATTTCATTTTCAAGATTAGCCTTGAGGGCTATATATCTAAACTTCTTATTCATTTGTAAGGGTTTAGAATTTGGGGATTTTGGAGGCATTAGTGAACATATTGTTCCTTTTCCCATTTCCTTCGTATTTTGTAACCATTTGGCAGATTTTGGAGATAATAAAGTTGGCCTTGCTATTCACACATCTTTTTCTGATTTTTGCCATCTATCCTTCTAAAAATATGCATTTAAGTGTTTCTTCTCTTTTAAATATAGATTAGTGAATTGCTCAAATTCCTATTCTAGAGTTATAAAGAATCAACCTTTTGTAGAAAGTACCTGTTTGTTGATTGGATCTTCACCATTAGTGATATCAAACCCTAATAGTAAGCTCTTGGTCATCCTAGGTGGTAGAAGTGAAAAATATTGTAGAACTTAGTAATGTGTGTTTTGTAGGTATAGTCTTGCAATTCTAATAAATCTGCATCCATCTTTGGTGTATCAACTTTCTTGTTTAGTTTTCATTTTCTAGTTTTCCTTCTCCCTTTTCCCAAAACCACAAAAGTTAGCATTAGGTGATATCTCGAATCTAATAGGAACCGGCCTAGAACCCAGAGATTCATTATCTCATCCACCAAGGAGAATGTTTCCATGTTCCAACAGGATGGCTAGATTATGAATGCATCTTTAGGCGCAATCTTGATTGACAACAGTTTTTGGCACACCCGATGGGACCCAACTGTATCACGGTTTGGTTGAAGCTTCATTATTATTGTTGCCTTGGTGTGGGTAGAAGTATTTCAGCCTTTAGAGGTAGGATTCAAACACACACCTAGTTACTCTGCAGAAAAGATCTACTAGTTTCAAAAGATCAACTGCTGGTATTTTTCAAAAAATAGTTTTTATATTCAAATTTCCAGATTATTACATGAATAGAAATGTCACATTATTGTGGGCAGAAAGAATACCCACCACCATATTATGAAAGGAATGACCATGAAGTTTCTAACCAGACATATCATTTTGAGGGTGCTACCAGTTTTGTTCAGAATGATTTTGCAAGTGCTAATTATTAGCATGTTTCACCTATTTGTGAGCCTCTCATTCCTGTGCAAGTCTTGTCTAAAATGGATCTTATTGGAATTAGAGATCAGGTTATGGCTCTCAGTAAAAGGCTTGATGACCTTGGTGTATCCTTGGAGGGAGATCCATCTCTTCCCTTACACAAGGTTGAGTTTGGATATCAAGAGTTACAACTCCTTTTGGGGGGTTGGGCTGCCCAGATTTAGGAAAATAAAGAGCAACAAGGATTTGATATGCAGATAGAAGATTCAGTCTATCAAATCTTTTAAATCAACATGCGTATATGGGGTATGAAATATTATGAAGATAGAATGGAAATAAAATAGCATATGCAGACTCAAGTGAAGATGCACTTTGATGCCAAGCAAAGACAATTTGATCAAGCTCTTGCAGAAGAAAAGAAGAAGCTGGAAGAACACAAGAAAGTTCATGAGAAAGAGTTAGAAGAACATAAAGGATTGATAAAGTTCATGTTCTCTATAGGTGTAAAAAGTGAGGAAGATTTCCAAAGAAAATTTAGAGCTCATGAGGAATTTCATGACAAAGAGGTACGTGAGCACAAGGATAGAATAAGGCTCCTGATTGATACAATAACTAAGTATAGAGATGCTGGTAAAACTCACTATGAAGAAGCCCAAAAGTATAAATGAAAAGCTGAGAAAGTGGTTGTATCTGAGCCTCATACACTTGCTGATCAGAATAATGAAATGATGGAAGATGTGTTTGAGGAGCTGCCTAAGTTTTTTGAAGAGGATAGTGTACCAAACCAAACACCATTATCAATTTTTGACCAAGTGGATGAATAATTGAAGCCCATCCTCATGCAAGATCATTAAGAAGATGCTCCAAATCAGAAGGTAGAAACACCAGTCCCAGGACAACAAGTAGAAGTTCAGGATTTGGATGATTTGGGCATGCATGATAGCAACAACAAGGTAGATATAAATCCTCTTCCATGCAAAATTGAAAGTAATGATGATGAGGCTACTTTTTGGGATGGTCTTGAAGTATTTATGGAATAATTAGATGACTATCATTCATCTCCTCATAAAGAGGATGAGGTACAACAAGTTATTTCATACATGGTATGTACTGAGTCTCATGAATTTCCTTCATCTTCTAATATCAAAGAGCTAAGTTGTGGTCATAAAGAGCCTACAGGTGAATTGGATGGGATGTTAGTTAAGGAGGGCAACATTCAAGAGGAATCTCAAGGGTCTCATATCAAAGCCAATTCAGTGGATGTTGAGGAGAAGGTTTTAGCTTCTCATCATCATAACATTGGTATATTGCCTCAGCCTATTTTTCCTTATAAATCAGATACATTTGATCATGAAATTTTTACAGTGATCCAAGAGATACCCAACAGAGTTGAACCCATTAGCATAAAGCCAGAGTTTGTCATTATAAGAGGCTTCCCAATCAGGCATCTTCCCAGAATGAGGCCTATTCCTAAGATTCCATTTTTAGAGCAGTAGATCTAGCATGTTTATTCACCTCAAATCTACATTGATATTAATCAAATCCAAGAGGTATGTGATCTGGTCTATCACTTTCAAGATATGCTTTAGGATTTCTTGGTGTTTCCAGTTATATTGCATATCTTTTTAGTTGTACATATGCATGCATCTCATTCGTTGTTGGTGAGAAAAGGAAGCTCCTTCAATCATTCTATTAATGGATGTATTTGAGGGTCTTTGGATGATTGATTATCTTAGGGTAGACTAGAAGTTTTCAGTTATAATTTGCTTTCTCTAGGTGTTGTTAGCACATGTTTTCAGTTTTAGTTGTGTGGTAGAAGAAACCAAGGACATCACTGATGTACTTCACCATCATGTCATGAAAAGATACCTATCATACAAGGTACGGAATCCATTCCACTACCCAATATCATAAGCATTTCATCCATGCAATGACACTGGAGTACAATAGTAACATCCTTAGTTTTTTTTAGTTTCAGTTTGCAGTTTGTTTTCAGTTTGAGAAGTTTATTTGTTCCTAAAAGTTGAAGAATCTGGCCCAATGGATAAGCAGAAGGCAACTGATCTTCTTTTGTTCAGCAAGCAAACAATCCTAGGAGGTCACCAGAAAATGTTATCATTTTAGTTGCACACTAAATTTGTAAATTGATTAAAATTTTGCATTGAATTATGGATTTGATAAAGTTGTTGTTCGAAGTTGCAGAGTGGCCTAAATTCAGAAAATGAAGTATACATACCGCCTAGCAACTATAAACAGCAAAAATATTGCATAAAGGTACATCCATTCATACTACTATTCAGATATTGAAGAAAAAATACCTTATTATTACATTCATGTTAATACTCGTGTTGTTCTCTAAGTTTTGATCAGATTTAAACTTTCAATTTCGTAAATTGATCATTACATTGAACATTCAAAGTGAATGTAATAAAAAAGTATTCCTTCTTATGTTACATCTTTCAATTGTAAACATACATAAGATGTATAATGTTGAAAGTAATAAAAGAGAATTAGAGGATTTAGGGATCTAAGCATTGCCTTGGAGAGGTCTTTTTCATTTTGATAACTGGTCATCTGGACCTTCATGGTGTCTGCCCTATTTTCACCCTAAGGTCTTCTTCTGGTTTTGTCCTACAATCATAGAGAAAGATGGTAGTTAGATCCAATTTGGATCTAAACAATGCATAAATCCCTAAAAATAGCATGTTTCAATCACACTTTTAGAACTATACATTGTGTAAACATCAACTCAATAACAAGGTATACATCTGCAATAACTACATAAAGTATCAAAGGAACTTGGGCCCTGTATCTGAGAAACCTTTTTTAGATCATCCACACATTCAGTTAGTAAACCCAACCAGAAAACCCACATTCATACATAAACGTCATCCCGAATGACATTTACATACAAACATGGATTAGCTGATTAAATCTACTAATCTAACATATATTGTAAGTGGTGTGTGCAAGAAAGAGAAACATAAAAATGCAAGAATTCACAAGTTGTAGAAAAGGAAAAAATAAATACAATGGGTGTCATGAGCCCATGCTCGAACCTCACTGGATTAAAGATGCAGGAGTACTAAGAGTTCATAGGTTCAAAAAGAAAAGAAGATACACTTCATACAGAGATGCTTCTAAAAGGTGCATATGAAAAGAAATGATGCAGAAAAGATGATTGCTTCAAAATCTATAAAAAGTGTCATAGTTGACAAGAAACAAGATTGCAGATCAAAAAGGAGGTAATACTATACCTTATCATTGTATAGAAGTAAAGGACTGAATACTATGTAATGTTTTCTAAGAACTATGCATATGAAAGAAACAAAGAGGAAATGACAGTAATGCAGTTGTTATAACATGCGTATACAAGAAATCTTATTGCATTGTCAAAAGTGGAAAGCATGTTTAAAACTTTAAATACTATTGAGGAGAATCAAGTATTAATCCTAGGTTCTATTTTCAATACTATTTTATGAAGTATGATAGATGACAGCAAAGCAGTAACATGTATGTCTACAATCAAGTAAAGGAGGATAGGCATATTGAGCAAAGAATACTGCTACAGGATAGGAGTGCATACGCATGCATCAAGAAATTCAATGTTTCTCAAAAGAAAGATAATTTAGCACTGTTAAGCACCAGAATTGAAAATCATATAGTGTTGTTATTTCACAAAGTTCAGTGCATATTCAAAGAGAAATCAATAAGAAATGCTAGTGCAACATAACAGTGATTATGCTGGATCAAAATAGAAAAAAAAAATGACAGTATTATTAGCAATAGAGTGCATATGGTAAAAGAATAGATAAACAAAGGAAAAAGAGACATGATTGTTGTTTTATGAAGAATGTTCAAAGCAAAGTGTGCACCAAAATTGAAAATCATATAGTGCTATTATTTCACAAGTTCAGTAAATATATCAAATGACAATGGTGTCTAAAGACATGAGAGGTATATGTCACTATGATCTGATGTGCAAATGCAGCACATATGCCAGAATAAACAATAAATTTAAATGTTGTTATATATATTCAAATAAAAAATGCAGTGTTTATCAGGATGAAAGTCAAATAATGCTACTGTTATATGTGTCATCAATGAGGGTGCATGTTCATAAAGAAATCTAGTAAACAATGATAATATTTAATGCTATAACAGGGCATGTGCAAGAGTGAAAAAATAGAATAAAAATGTGGTTGTGATGTATGTTCAATGACAGCACTGTCAAATAAAAGAGGATATACATTATAAATACAATGATCTCTACATTTTACAATTCTATTCATGGGTGTCACGAGCCTGTGCTCGAACACCATGAATAACACTCATACTGGAGTCAACAATTATTACACTGAGTCATTATCATATTGTAATAAGTAAATAGAATGACAACAACATTTTAAAACTCTTTATCAATACAAAAGACATGCATATCAGCAGGCATAGTGCCAATGAAAAAATAAGTCAAATAGAAGCCTAGTTCAAATAGCAGAAGACTCCCAAGTTGCAAGTAGACATATATGCTGAGAGAGCTTGAGCTCTTCATTATTGTTACCTCCAGTTACAGTATGAGTTTTTACTCAAAATAATGAAGACAAATAGATAATAACAACATGCTAGAAAAGAAATCATATACCTAGATCATCGATAACATGTGTAGTTTAGGATGCAACAACAAGTCTAAACAACAAGAAGGATCCGAAGGGAAAATAGAGTGAATGAAAGAAAAGAAACTTACCTGTACATTTTATGCATGAGAAGCACCATGTTGTATGTCACTAGATTCCAAGGTTACAATCCAAGTAAATATGCAGCTTGAGTTTAAACTAAAAGAATCAATAGATAGCGACAGTCAAAGAACATGCAAGCCGCAGTGGAGATCCCGAGTTACAAAGAAATCCCACACACTGAAAGAAGACTCCAGTTAAGATCTGGTGGTAGTATTGAGAGCCTGAGTTCTATGTAAACATCATAGTAACTTCAATAAAAATGTGGTAGCTTCTAGTCAAAACTTGAATCATGGTGAGTCAACTCTAGAAAATCCCTCGAGCTCTCTGTTTGTATAATAGTGAAGCTCCGATTAGAGCATGTACTGTAGTACCAAAATAGAAAATACCATACATTATGGCACAAACACCACGCATGGATAAGTGCTAGTTCAGGGAGAAGCTTTGAGACACTCCATTATAACTCTCAGATCATGGCATAAAACTCCGGATTTATAAATTGAGATTCATACATAGCCCAATTTCAAAAGAGGAAGCTATTTTTTAGCTAGACGATCATGCAGAGAAGCCATGAACCAGTGAAAAATCACAAGCATGGTGGTAGAGGAGCACAAAACCCTAACATCCTTTCCCCAAACTATAGAATTTAAATGAAATGCGAAAACATTGCATTATGCCAAGTCTTTTACAAACTTGAAATCCGCCGACAGGAGTAGTTAATGCCTTGGTGAATGCAGTGCACTATAGACTTCTCAAATTGCCACGCCTTTAGCACTGATTGATATTTTTGCATCAGTTTGGTCATGGTGGCCTTAATTAGAATATCAAATTTAGCATATTGACTATGGTTTAGGGTATATTTCATAAAGATTTAGGGTTTTTTATATATGTCATGGGGTGGGTTATATTACATTTGTCTAGATTTAATGTAATTTTAATGTTTTAATATATATTAAAATATATTGTAAAAAGATGTAATTCTTCCAAGGCATCAATGTTTAGGAGAGCCATTTTAGGGGCTAAATTTTAGGCGTTAATCATGCCTTAAATTTAGGGATTCAACTAATTTAGGAGAGTTATCTAGCTGATTAGAGGGTCTTTAGGAAGCTACATTGTGGGCATCTTTTGTGGGCCTAAAATTTAGGGGATCTATCTGTTTAGAGCACCTTTTTGGGGGGAGGATTTCATTTTTGAGATTAGCCTTAAGGGCTATATATCTAAACTTCTTATTCATTTGTAAGGGTTCAGAATTTGGGGATTTTGGAGGTATTAGTGAACATATTGTTCCTTTTCCCATTTCCTTTGTATTTTGTAACTATTTTGTAGGTTTTTGAGATAATAAAGCTGGCCTTGCTATTCATACATCTTTTTCTGAGTTTTTCTATCTATCCTTCTAAATTTCTGCATTTAAGTGTTGCTTCTCTTTTAAATATAGATTAGTGAATTGCTCAAATTCCTATTCTAGAGTTATAAAGAATCAGCCTTTTGTAGAAAGTACCTATTTGTTTATCGGATCTTCACCATTGGTGGTATCAAACCCTAATAGTAAGCTCTTGGTCATCCTAGGTGGTAGAAGTGAAAAATATTGTAGAACTTAGTAATGTGTGTTTTGTAGGTATAGTCTTGCAATTCTAATAAATCTTCATCCATCTTTGGTGTATCACCTTTCTTGTTTAGTTTTCATTTTCCAATTCTCCTTCTCCCTTTTCCCAAAACCACAAAATTTAGCATTAGGTGATATCCCAAATCTAATAGGAACCAGCCTAGAACCCAGAGATTCATTCTCTCATCCACCAAGGATAATGTTTCCATGTTCCAATAGGATGGCCAAAATATGCATCCGGCTTTAGGCGCAATCCTGATTGACAACAGTTCTTTTTCTGAACATATCACTGAGGAAACCTTGAGTATTAGCACACCTCACCATTTGTGTTTTCATATGATAGGGATCTAAGTATTTGTGTAGATGTCTCCATCCCCCTTTGGTAATAAAAAATTGATGCACAATTGTGATGGTAGGGAAAATGGTGCCTCTCCCTTTTCCTATCAATGCATCCTCTTGTAGGCCCCCAATTTGTCTAAGTTTTTTTGCAATGCCTATTTTGAGGGGAACCTAATAAGGGAGTATGTTTGGTACTCCTCTGAAACCATAAACTCTTAATACAATTGATATAGGGTATAAAATAATATCACCCCAAATGTGTACTATCTGAAAGGATTGAAAAAATTCCTTTGGTCTCAACAGACTCAATAAACCTTTAGGGATTCTATGATTTTCTGTGAACAATAAGGCTCTGAGCCTAGAATCAAAATATCTATCAAAGGTGATGTAACTAGCCTCTTTTCTGTCCTATGACATTTTTTCATTCCATAATTGGATAGGCATCTCTTCATCATCTTTGAATCTCATTAAATTCATCTCCTCCTCATAGTAGTCAACATTTGTAAATAAGATCATATGCATGAGCATTTAATACCATCTAAATGGCCTAGATACCTTTGCATTTGTTATTCCTATCAATCCCTGATGAATCATTTCAGCAAGATGGGTGGAAAAATAAAAAATGATAGCCAGATGTGGATGAAGGATTTGAACCATCATAAACATATAGTGGATAGACATTACTACTTCTTCATCCTCTCCAAAAATATGACACAAGGCACTGTACATTACTTTGGATCTTGAACTAAAATATTCCAATTTGAAAGGTTCAGGTATATTGGGGCCTACCACAATCAAACCTCCTATTTTTTTAAAATATTCCTTCAAAGGCCCATTCCTGAGGTAATCTCTTTGAGCTCCATATATTTTTTTGAAAATATCAATATCAATATCTTCAATCTGGAGAGAGGGGTCATTCATTTTGAACACCTCCCTTAACTCTTCAGCTATGATACTCACTTTTTCTCTATCATTTATATCTCACACAACCCTAGAAGTACTGTCATATCTTTTTGCAATTTGGACCAATATATCTATGTCCATGAAAACACCAGGGACTATTAACTTTCCCACATCAAATTTCCATATATTACTATCTAGAGAAAAAGCATTTCTTTGACTAAAAGCTAGCTTAAATAGATCCAAACCAGCTACACTAGTCTTGGCACCTCGTGCCCATCTACCCTTATTATACAAACCCTCTCCTACTTTCAAATGAGGTGATTTTAGCACCAATTCCTTAACTTTTGAAGCATCATTCATTGATTCATTCAACTGTTGTAAAAGATCTTCATAAACATTCCTCTCTTGATAATTAGTCTTTCCTAAAATCTCTATTCTAGGTGGCATTTTGAATTTAGGGTTTCTAGACAGGTAGATAAAGAATTCGTATGCAGACATTCTATTCACACACCAAACCCTAATGCCAATTTAATTCACAAATGCTCAGAAATGTATTCCTAGAAAAACTTACCCATTGTGCAAAATTTGGATACAGATAGAAAAATTCCACAATTCAGCTCTGCTTCAAATCACTCTGTTAATTATGGCTTTTCAGATTTTACAACCATCTTGCACATAATCTCCACTAGGCCTAGCATTTAATTCTTGTTGTGATGGCCACACACTTTTCCATTATTTCTACTTCAATTGCGATTTCGCAGCCCAACAGCTCATAAAACCTTTACTTTACCAGTTTAAATTCTAACCGTCAATCTCAGAAACTCCTCATTACATCTTGTGGTTGGCAATAGCTAATGAAAAAAACTATCATTAGGGACACATGGCGGCAAGGCACATTGCCTTGATAGATAGATCTTGAGCATCTTTGGCTTAAGGAAATGTGCCAGGCATTATATTTAGCTTAAATTGCCTGCATATTTGTATCATCTTAAAATGGAAGCACTTCCATGTTAAGAGCATTTAGCCCTCCTTAGGGGACTTTTTTTACCTCTACCATATCATCATCCCGTCTCTGCATCATTTCATGCTTTTGTGCTGGTTCAAGACCCTGATTGGGCTTCTCCGGGCACCTCCTACCCCACCTGGAATATTTTCCAAGGGTTCTAACCCCCTACGTAAGGGTCGACCTTGACCATGACCAAGGTCCCCCTTTCAAATCTAGAATCTTGTCGGCTGCCAGGGCTCATCAAAACTTCAATTTTCCCACTTTCGGGTCAGCTATTTCGGGTTCCAAAGCGTTGATTCCTAAATTATATTTAATATAGGTCCTTTTCTAGGGGCATGGGTTTAATTAGAATTTAATTATCCTATGTAGGCATCCTTGGAAGATTGTGCCCTAATTTCATATAAAATGAAGCATTTCTCTCTCATTTTCTCTAAGTCTTCCAAGTGCAAAAAGCTCTAATCAAGATTTTGCTCAAGCATCCATTGTTCTCAAGCTCTCAAGGTGTTCAAGTCTTCCTCTAAAGAATTCAATTCCTCCATTGAAGATCAAGGATTGAAGCTCTCAAGCCTTTGAAGGGATTAGGTGCAAACATTCAAGATTCATCATTCAAACCCTAGATCTAGCCATCATGGTGGTGTGATCTTCCTTCAAGATCCTCTGTGCCTCTTCAAGAATCTTTCACCATTTCTTCAAACTAGATTTCAAGCATACAATCATGGAGGTTTATGGTTCATATTCAGTTCATACTTTCATATTTACATACTTGCATACATTCAAATTTCAATTACATGTCTATTGAATATCATAGCTTCATTGTTAGATTCAATTCTACTACATGTTAGCATTCTGTACTTTATTGATTTCAAGGTTAATTCCTAAATCGAGGTTTGACTAAGGCAAACCCCTCCCCCACAACAAAACAATCTCCTTTTTCTTGTAGGTAAAGGTACAGAACAATAGATTTGAACCTAGATCTAGATACCCTTTTAGGAAAATTTTTAGGATCCGTGAACAAAGTCACTTTTAGATCTGTGCAGGTCAGGGTCGACATTATTGGGTCAGGGTTGACATTTATGGGTCAAGGTCGACCTTTTTCATAAGACAACATTGGAACAAAAAATGATTTCTGGGTTTTGTTCGTCTCTACGTTTTGGTTCGGTATCAATTGTCATTTTTTCTAGAAACTATCTACAGACCTCAGAAAATAGCATTCTTTGATCTGTAATATTTCAAGGTTAGTGCATTTTTCCCATCTCTTCAATTACTGTTATATACCATTTCTATACATATAATTAACAGAATTTAAGGTATTTCCTTTGTCATTCTCCTCTCCAAATAGTTGATTCATTTGTGCATTAACCCTTCTCTTGGGTTGATCAACTTGGATCTCCCAT
>MU225642.1:2589672-2600283 GCA_018584345.1 Thuja plicata
GATGGATGATTGTAAGCCAATATGCACTCCCATGATAACAGGAAGCAAGCTTTCAAAAGATGATGACTCCACAGCAGTTGATAAGACATTGTACAAATCTATGATTGGTAAACTCATTTATCTAACTTAATCTAGACTTGACATATCTAATGCAGTTGGCATTGTTGGAAGATTTGCAGCTGAACCCAAGAAAAATCACTTAATGGCAGTAAAAAGGATATTTAGATATATAAAGGGAACTATAGACTATGCTTTATGGTATCCTAAATCAGAGAATGTAAAGCTTCATGTTTATATAGATGCAGATTGGGAAGGTTGTATTGATGACAGAAAGAGCACTTCAGGAGGAGCAGTATTCCTTGGAGATAGGTTGGTTTCTTGGATAAGCAAGAAGAAAAATTGTATTCCTTAGACAACAGCAGAAGCTGAATATGTTGTAGCAACACTGAATTGTTCAACTATGGTTTGGATCAAGCAGATGGTTAAAGACTTTGGCACTCAGGTTGATTATCCTATTGTCATTCACTGTGATAATACTAGCACTATCAACATGTCTAAGAACCCTATCATGCACACAAAGAAAAAACACATAGAGATCAAGTACCATTTCTTAAGGGAGAATATTGCAGACAAAGAAGTGAAATTGGACTATGTGAGCACCAAAGAATAGTTGGAAGATATTTTCACAAAGCCCTTATCAAAGGATACTTTTGAGTATCTCAGGGAGAAGTTGGGAGTAATTCCCTCTCCTAAGTCTATTTAGAAGAAGTAGCAAAGACATCAGTCATTAAGTGACTGATGAATGGTTGACTACTCTACTTCTAGAGTAGTACCTGTACCTAAAAAGACTATGGCACCCTTTTCCATTGATGTTAAAGCGGGAGTATATAGTAAGGAGGAGTATGTACTAAGGGTGAGCATATACTCTAGGGGAGTATGTAGATGGAACAAAAAACTCAGATAGAGGAACTGCAGCAGTTTAGAGGAATCTTTGATGAGGATATTGAGAATATTGTAAAAGAAAGAGGACATCATGAACAGAGGATGTTTTTGATATCATATTTTTCCATCAATGTCAAAGGGGGAGATTGTTGGAGATTTAATTCTGAGAGTTGATTGTTTGTATGTTTGTCATTGACGACAACATATAATACACAGTAGTAATTTTGTATGAACTTATCTAAATGATGACATAAAGACTTGTGTGGATAGATACATGTTTTTGACATGTTTATTATGTTGTGTTCATACACGCAGACCCAGATATGATGTTTCAGTAAAGTTATGCAATTCTGTTATTAGCAGTTACAGTTCTGGAAGTATAACGATTTAGGGAACGTATATAACATGTTTCATGAGTTGTGCCTATCTTTAGGATATGCGTGTGTATATGCATGATTAATTATAAGTTGATGATATAAATCCAAAGGTGCCAAACGTGTTTCAAGATGATTGCAAAGTTATGGTTAATTTGGTGAGGCCGACTCTATGAAGCGTCGCATCTGTTCAGCATTGACTTGCGTAGACTTAATATTGTTTGTGTGCTTAGTTAAGCTGACTAAGATATTGATGAAGTGTTTCTAAGAGTTGACATGACCTTATAATTTGGAGAAGATACTTATTGTAGTTCAATTGTGATATGCTAAGTGTGAATGATACGAAAAGTGAAGAAAGATGTACAGAGTAGATTATCAGAGTTGGTTCATTCATCAAGGGTCTATGTGAAGAAGAAGTAAAATATTGTAATACACTAGAACTGATCAAGACAATAGGTCTACTCTACAGTTCATCATCAGATATAGTGCATATCTATTATTCAAAAGGTTGTAGCCTTCACCATCAAGTAGTGAGCTTTTAGACAGTGAGTCCACCACCCCTAACAGGGTTATTTGTAAAAGACTCCTAATAGGGTCCGACCCTTAACCAAGTCACTATACTTATTGCATTGTATTGTACAACTCCTAACAGGGTTGAAATATCTTCTAACATGGATTACTACAAACAAGTATAGTTTATTGTGGGTGCTAATTTCCACTGGGGTTTTTACCATTTGGTTTCCCCGTAATCAAATTGTGTGTTGAGTACTGTGTTATCTAATTATGCATTTAATTTTTTTTATACTAAGGTTAAATAAGTAAAAAGGACTTAAGTAACTGATAAATTATTCACCCCCCCCCCCTCTCATTTATCCTTTGCGACTATTCTAACAGGAAGTCCTTTGAGAATGAAAGATGGATTATTATGGGAGATTCCAATACTCCTCTAAAGGAAGATAAAAAAATTGGAGGATCTCNTCCCCCCCCCCCCCTCTCATTTATCCTTTGCGACTATTCTAACAGGAAGTCCTTTGAGAATGAAAGATGGATTATTATGGGAGATTCCAATACTCCTCTAAAGGAAGATAAAAAAATTGGAGGATCTCAACCTAATCTGAATAGAAGGCTTGACCTAATGAATTTAATTTCCAGACAATCCCTCACTGACATTGATTTCCAAGGGATCAACTATTCATGGACTAGCCAGAGGGTGGGTGATGACCTTATTCAGGTAAGATTAGATAGAGCTTTAATATATAATGATTGGTATCAGCATTATAACTTCTCCCTGACTACCTTTATTAGAGCTGGGTCTGACCACTACCCACTTTCTTTTATTGCTGACCCTATTACTAAAGTTAGGAACTTCTCTTTCAGATTTGAAAAAATGTGGACTATTCATCCAGAAATGCAACTTAAAAGTAGTGAATGGTGGAAGATTAAAATTGAAGGAACAACTATGTATAGGTTGACCTATAAACTTAAACATGTGAAAGATAACATCAAGATTTGGAATAAAGATACTTTTGGCAACATTTTTTCCTTCGAGATGGATATCATGACCGAGCTCAAGGAGATTCGAGAATCTATACAAAGGGAAGGATATACTAAAATTTCCAAAGAGAAAGAAAGTGAAATATTAATAAAATACCATGATATAGTGTACAAAAAGGAAACCTTTTGGAAACAGATATCTCGAAATACCTGGCTAAGAGAAGGGGAAAGAAAGACTAAGTTATTTCACATGACTGCTACTAAGCATAAGGCTTTCAATAGAATATCCAAGCTCAAATTTTAAGAAAGAGAAGTGGACAAGGAGGAGGACATTTCCAAGGAAGCTAAAAATATTTTTTATAATTTACTCTCTCAGGAAGAGAAGTTGGACTAGAACCTTTAACTAAACCTTCTGGAAAGTATACCTGAGGTTATGACACAAATCAACAATCAGTTTCTTAGTGCTATTCCCTCTAATGATGAGATTAAGAAGGTTGTCTTTTCCTTTGAAGGCAAAAAATCTCCAAGCCCTAATAGATTCCCCATGATCTTTTTTAAATATTACTGGGCTATCATCCAAAAGGACGTTACTGATGTTGTCAAAGAATTCTTTGGCTCTAAGAGAATTCTTAAAGAAATGAATGGTACATTTATAGCTCTCATTCCTAAAAAAGAAGGGGAAAAAATTGTGGATCTCTATAGACCTATTAGTCTATGTATTCCTATAAGATTATCTCTAAAGTGATCACCTCTAGAATTCTAAATCTTCTTCCTAGGATCATAGCTCATCAAAAAACTAGATTTATTCTTGGCAGATAGATTTTAGATTCAATCATTACTGTCCATGAGAACATTCATTCGTTGACTATGGCTAGAAAAGAAGGATTTATCATGAAAATCAATCTTTTTAAAGCCTATGACAGAGTTGATTGGAATTTTTGTAGAAAACTATGTTGGCCTTCAGCTTTAGCCCTAAATGTATCAAATTACTTATGCAGTTGGTTACTTCTCCCTCTTTTTCAATCTTAGTGAATGGCTCCCACTCCCCATTTTTAAATCCTCCAGAGGCTTGAGGCAAGGAGATCATCTCTCTCTAGTTCTATTTGTGATTATTGCTGAGTGTTTGGGGAGATATATTGACATCGCTGTTAGAAATGGAGACCTTAAAGGGCTAAAGCCTTCTTCTTCCAATCATGTGTGCTCCCATCAACAATTTGTGGATGATTCTATTTTTTTGGGTGAACCTACTATAAATTAATCTTGGAATATTAGAAAGATCCTTAACAATTATGATAAGGCTAGAGGTCATCTCATCAATTGGAATAAAAGCTTTATTTATTTTATTAATACTCCTGAGTATAGACAACACAAAATAAGAAAAATTATGGGATGCCAAACTGGCCAACTCCCTGCTACCTATCTGAGTCTCCACTTGGGCTACATCCTCCTGATTCTTTCTGGACCTCCCTCATGGAAAAATTTCACAAGAAACTTGCAGGCTGGAAAGGGGCAATGCTCAGTCAGGCTGGTAAAGTACAGCTCCTAAAATCTTCTCTTTAGATTATGCCTACTTATGCTCTTATCCTTTTCAGAATTCATAATAAATTTGTTGAGGCTATAGAGAAAATCCAAAGGCACTTTCTCTGGAATGGGGTGGAAAAAACTAAAATATTTGCTCTTATATCTTGGGACAAAGTTTGCATGCCTAAAAATAAAGGCGGCCTAGGGATAAGAAAAATTAAAAGTATGAATGAAGCTCTCCTTTCCAAACTTGGTTGGAGGGGTTTCACCTTGAAAGGTGAATGGAATCCTATTTGGAATAGAAAATATAATAGGAACTCTAATTCTATCAATGATTTTCTCATCTCTGAAGACTTCCTGGTGGGATCTTGCATATGGAAAAATGTTATTAAAGAAAAAAACACCATTAGGAGAGGTGTTAAATGGAAAGTGGGTAAAGGGGATAAAGTGGATTTATGGGAGGATATTTGGATTGGAAATCAAGATCTTTCTATGAATCCTTTATGGGGTCCCCTTGTTGATATATGTAAAGACAAAATAGGAACTAAGGTCATAGACTATAGAAGTAATGGGGAGTGGAGGGACTTAACAATTGTTGATGACGCAATAATGTTTGGCTAGAAGGGGACTCCCTGAATATTGTCAAGGCCCTTAATAATATTTCTAATCCCTCTTGGCCGATCAACAATATTATTGAAAATGCTAAATCTATAATAAAGACCATGAACAAATGTATAATTACGCATGTGCATCGAGAAGGTAATGAAAGTGTTGACTGGGTGGCTAACTACATGTGCAAAAAGAATCATATTTTTACATGGAAGAATGAAATCAACTTAACATACGATATCATATCCCTTATGCACAAGGAGATGATCTACAGAATTCAGAGAAGTCAAAAGCAATTAATAAAATGACTGCACCTAGTACAAGTTTTGTAAGGTATAATTATGATGCGTTCATCCTCCTCAATGTCACTTGCCAGCGAAAAGATATTTCACATAGATTCTGGGTGTCTTCAAAAATTGTGGATCATATTATTAGAAAGGAGAAAACACAAGAAACTGAGCAAAGAAAAAATCAGAGTGACAAGATTAGTAGAAACAGAATGGGAGGAAGAAAGAAAATATATGAGCCCTCTGATTGTAGTGAGTGGAAGCAAAATGTGAAATTTTGGGATATTCTGCATAAGGGGGACTTTGCAACTTACATGGAGAAATTGTGAGGGTGTAACCCTACTATCACCAGATTTTTAATGAGAAATTGGAAGAAAGGGAAGATATACTTCAACAATAAATGGATTTTTATCAATGAGGAGCTTATTGTAGAAGCCACGGGCTTACCCATGGATGGGATGAAATTTTACCATGATCGTAGCTGCTCTGACAGAGATTATGAGAGATTTCTGGAGAACAATGAAGAGGCAGCCAGATTGGAAAAAAAGGTAGGAGGTTACTTTAGTCTTCCATGGTGTTTTATTTTATATGTTGCTATCAGTTATTTAACCCTTAATGGGAGATTTTCTAGGGCCTACAGGCATCATTTCGTTATCCTGAATCACTTTAGGCATAATGAGAATATGAGCATCCCTTTTTATCTTATGATCTCATTGAACATTACAATGAGATATTCCTAGGATGATCCTCATGGGGATCACGCCTCTCATTAGGGTCTGATGGTTTTGATATACAATGTGTTAAAACTAAGGAAAATTGAGAAGACTATTTTTAAGGGCAAGATTCTTAATGATGTGGAAACCGAGGATGAAGACTCAGGAGAAAAATTTGAAGCTGATACTGAGGATGAGATGAAATCAACTAGCACCAAAGGGATTGGTGGCATGAAGGGAGGTTATTCTAAGAGGACCCCTAAGAAAAAGATGGATTATGCTGAGATGGATTCTAAGTTGGAGGGTTTCAGGACTGATGATGAAGACACTAACCCTAAGAGCAACAAAAGAAGGAAAGCTAGTCTTAAGGAAAATACCCCTGCTACTAAGAGGACCAAGAAGAATAAGGGAATCCTTGTGTCCTTTGATGATGAGGAACCTATTTATGAAAGCCTGGAAACTGAGGAAAAATTGGATAAGGATCTGGAGGATGAAGCTAAAATTCATAGCAAGGACAATGAAAAAGATGATAGAACTTAGGGGAAGGACAAATCTGCTACCACTGTGGATAAAAAGGATAGATTTAATATTGGTATGGATCAAAAAGATAGCATTCTCTCCTTTGGTAGATTTATGGCTACCATTTCTCAGGATACTATGATTATGAAGGCTGAGCTTCAGGAACAAGGGAAGATTTTGAATATGATCAAGGTTGTGACCTTCGGCGAGGAACCTATGGCTACTAGTTTGAAGAACTAGACTGAAGTGATCAACAAAGGGGAAGCTTTTGGGGAGTTGGGAAGTAAAGTGTTGACTATGGCAGAAAAGATAAACAATGTGAGCAAAGAGGTAGAGATTAGTAATAATCGTATTATTACTCTAGAAGGGAAAATGGAGAAGATGGAAATGATACTTAAAAAGATAAGTGAACAAAGCTTCAATATTTTGAAAGCCTCTGCTGAACAGTGCAAGAACTTAATGGACAAGATTGAGGCTAATAGTGAGGAGGAGAACAAGAGCCCAAAGAGGGCATGGGTTCTAGCATCAGAACATGTGCTAGTATAAAGAAGAAAGACACTGATCTTGATGATCTCAGGATCGCTGTGGGAAACAAGGAGCTTCTCGCTGAGAAGGATAAATAACTAATGGAAATAAGCTAGTTGTTGTCTTTTGTGCTCCTTGTTTGCTATCTTTTTCTGTCACTGTCTTTTTCTATTTTTGTTTTGTGTGGCCTCAGGCCCTAGCTTCATCTTTTTTTTGTCTTTTGGCTATTAGTTGATCAATAATACCTATCTTCTGATTTTTTGTACAAGGTTTCGGGACCTTTCAAATCCTGTTTTTACTTAATCAAAACATATCAAAAATGAAAAACTTGTAGAAATCTCATACATGCTCCAGCTAGGGGGTTGATACCATTTATCACACATTGGTCATTCCAACAATGGGCCTTTGATCTTGTTGGAAAAATCTATCCCAACTCATCAAGTGGACATAAATACATCATCACAGCCACTGAGTATTTTACAAAGTGGTTGAAGTAGTGCCACTAATCAAATCCACTAGGAAGAAAGTATCCATGTTCATCTTGAACTACATCATTTTTAGGTATGGGATACCCTCATCTATTGTAACAGACAATGGGGAAAATTTAAGAATCAAGATATTGATGAACTTTGTACACAGTTCCATATCACGCAGCATTGTTTTTCAATCTATTATCCTCAAGGTAATGGACAAGTTGAGGCATCAAACAAGAATAGTCTCAAAATCCTACATAGAACCATAAGTAAATATGGAAAAGATTAGCATTTACATTTAAATCCAATATTGTGGGCTTATAGAACCATAATTAGAACTCCAATGAGAGCCACACCATTTTCTATTATTTATGGCGTAGAAGAATTGTTTCCCATTAAAGTTGAAATCCCTTCTTTGCAGGTATCATTAAAATGCCTTATCATAGATGAACAATACCACATAGAAAGGGTCCAACAAATTGGAAATGTTGGATGAACAGAGGAAACATGAGTTTAATCACCTAAAGGTATATCAGAAAAGGATGTCAAAAGGATACAACAAGAAAGTGAAACCTAGACAATTTCAAGTTGGAGATCTAGTGCTCATAGAAAATCCTAAGAATCAGCAGAACAAAGAATAAAAGGGAAAGTTTGAACCCAACTGGCTAGGACCCTTTGTTATCACAGTAAATTTTAGATATGGAGCTTATTAGTTAGTTACACCTGAAGGAGATGTTCTCCCCGATCCTATCAATACTCTACACTTGAAAAGGTTTTATGCTTGACATTCAGTCGAAGGGCATGTACAACAAAAATTAGTCCTGAAGAAATCTCAAAAAGAGAAAAAATTGAATCTAAAGAAAGCCAAAATAGTGGAAAAGTAGAAAATGTCAAAAATAGTGGAAAAAGTCTTGAAAAAGAGTATTCTTGGTAAAAATATGGAAAACAAGTGCCTTGATACTAACAAAAAAAGAGAGAAAAAGGTACAAAAAAAATTCAAAAATAAAAAAAGTGCCTTGGTAAATAGGCCTCACTTATAATCTTCACTCCATCTATTAATACGCCACTTACAATGAGATCCTATTCAAGTTTCCACTTGCACATATCCTTCAAGTCACTTTCTTGACATCAACTGGACCTAAGTTCTTCAATGATATACTTTCCCTAACTAGAATTTGTCTATGTTTGCATCTTAGGATGATCATACTTCACTGGCGGCACCTGTCGTAGCAATTTTAGTGGTCAAGTCATTTCTGTCAGTCAAAGGTTGGTCTACCACACTTTTTCAACCTAGGTCACTATCTAGGAAATTTTTCCACTAAAATAGTATTTCTAAATACTTGCACAAAACAGTCATTATCACCGTCACAAACAAAAGGTGTTTCTTAAAAACCACCTACCTTTAACGAACATCACACTAGTGTTTCTCAACACTTTAATCAACAGTGTTTCTCAACACTTTATCAGATTTCAATTAAGGATAAACATAATTACAAAGGTGTTTTTTTCACCACTAGGCTCATCCAGACATGGATAAACCCTACATGGATTACATTGATAACATTTAATCTTTGATTAATAATCTCTTCTGCTAAAACATGATTAATCAAAGTTGTTCCTAAAACCAAACACCCACACATAGAACTTTCTTGATTGGTATTGATCATGACTCTTTTAAATGTCTCAATGATGCATTCTAACTAGGGGCATATAAACAAATCATGAATTTTCTTGGTTTGGTGTCTATGATTATCAATTTTTTATTGTTATGTCTTCTAAGTAAATCTATGATGTCTACAAAATGAATAGAGAAGAAATGACAAGGGGAATAACATTTTCTTTTTTTTCTTGTGGGGATTGATTCAATGATCCTATAAACTTCACATAATTTGGGTGTCTATGATAAGAGCCTCCATCACAAGTGGAAAGCAACATATACCCCGACCCACTTTATATGAAATATATGGTGAAGTGAAACATTCACCTTGTCTGTTTCTTTGCATATAACCAAATTATCAGTAAGGTGTACACAACATTATATACCCAAGGATATGAACATTAATACAAGGGTCATTGCAAGTTACATGTCATATATTACACACAAATAGAAAAAGGTTTTTAAATGAAAATCAAATCACTGAAAATTCATCCTGGCCTCTATGCCTTGATGCTTAGGTTTATTTTTGACATTGCATCCAATTAAGGTACTATTCATATTTTCATAATAGTGGAAATCTGTCAGTGAAGGTTTTACTAGCCTATGGTTTCCATTAAATAACCACTCTATGATGATAAAAATGCTATTTTTGGAATGATCGGTGATAATCCTAGAAGGTCTTAATATAGATACATTCATATAAAGTTGCATTAATATTTCATGATTATTTGAGCTTAGACTAATCTCCTATCTCAACAAAATCCAAGGTTGGATACTTAATATGTTGATTAATTACTTTATTCACTGATATATATGTTACCCTATTTTTCATCATGCCAAAATAATAGACAAATATTAAGGGCGCATTTAGGTGCTTTCATTTAACAGTGTCTTTCAGGTGATGTGGATCAACATATTGTTATTGCATTAAATATCAAATTTTAATTGTACTCTAGGTATTGATCACATGTCAAAATAGCCAAATTCATAAACTGATCATTACGTGGTGCATTCATACTAAATGTAATTTTACAAAAATTTCTTTCATTCTTCATACTTCAAATGTTCTCTCATATTTCAATAAACAGAGTACAATAGACAGAATAGAAAGAAGAGATAGGGGTATGAGTGAGTCCTCTGCATTGCCTTGAAGAGTCTACATATCTGGAGCTGGTTTTCGTGTCCAGTCCTAGTCCTCTAGGTCTCCATCTGAGTCTGCATCTGTCTGATTTTAAGTCTTTAGGGGTTGTCCTGCATCATAGTTAAAAGATTGTTAGATCAGGTTGGATCTAAGCAATGCAAAAGAACAAGAACATCATACAAACAATCAATTCTTTCATGGCTGCATATACTTCTGATATTCAATGTAGTAGAAAAATGAACATGCACATAAGGTGAAAAGCAATGTTAAATGACAGCACTATCTCATTATGTTAGTGAGCACACCAATGGTCTGACGGATGCCCGAAATTGACCACTGGGTCATGTTCACTAACA
>MU225642.1:2645016-2656397 GCA_018584345.1 Thuja plicata
TAGACTAGAAGCATTTAAATTTCTTAGATTAATTGCATTTGGCTTCCATAGCTTAGTTGCAATTCATTCTTAGACTAATTGCACTTCATTTTCATAGCTTAATCATGTTTCAATTCATAGAGTAACAGCATTTTCTCATAAACTAGTTGCGTAAATTTTCATAGATAATGGCTTTCTTCATTTTCTTGCACTATTAAACCCTCCATGTTAGCAATGGTTAGGTTGTTAGCTCTCGTTCTGAGGGTAAACTTCAACAATCACATATAATTAGGAGGCAATAGGTCGCTTCAATCACATTTGCAGAGCAAACAATTCATGTTTGTCTTTGTAAATCCATCGATTGTGTAAGGACTATGTTCTGTTTGTGTTGAATTAAGAGGTCCACATTCAACATACAACAGTTCTAGCTCTTGTAGCCGAGATATTATGTTATCATCATCAGTAATGAGGCCTTTCAGAGAGACTCGTAGAGAAAGAATCTCAACCTCAATTGGTAACGCGGCATCTACTCCATAAACCAAAGCATAGGGTGTAGCCCCTATTGGTGTTCTTATGCTTGTCATATATGCCTAGAGAGCTGGATTGATCCAGAGATGCCAATCTCATCCGGATTTGTGCACTGTGCGATGCAAGATTTTAAGGATTGTCTTGTTGGATGCTTCCGCCTATCCATTATCCTGAGGATAATAGATGGAAGACCAATGCTGAGTAATTTTTAACTTAGAGCATAGCTCTATCAAATCCTTGCCAGTTTTTCATCAATGGCACCTTTTTTTTTTCTTTTTCTCTTTTTTTTTGTATTTTTTTAATTTTTAATTTTTTTTTGTATTTTTGGAATATATGATTTTTTTTTGGAGATACATCAAAGCGCCTATCACTAGGTTTTCACTAAGATGATCATTTTTTTAGGACTTTTTCAGATTTTTAGAATTTTTTTAGGACTTTACTTTATATAGGAGCATACTGAAGATGTCTCAGCTGTAGAAACGTTTCAGATGAAGAGCATTGATGGGCTCTTTGAGTTTCTCTCCTTGAGTAGTAGAAATTTGATAGGTGCTAGACCCAAACACTGCAGTGACAACATACAGACCAAGCCAATTTGGTTCAAATTTTCCTTTCTGGATCCGATGTTTTTGATTCTTAGAGTTCTCCCTCAGAATGAGGTCACCCGCTTGGAAATCCATTGGTCTAACCTTCTTGTTATAGCTCTTGGACATCCTTTTTTGATATGCTCTAAGGTGATCGAATGCCACTTGCCGACATTCATCAAGTAGTTCTAGCTCTTGTAGCCGAGATATTCTGTTATCATCATCAGTAATGAGGCCTTTCAGAGAAACTCGTAGAGAAGGAATCTCAACCTTGATTGGTAACACGACATCTACTCCATAAACCAAAGCATAGGGTGTAGCCCCTGTTAGTGTTCTTATGCTTGTCCTGTATGCCTAGAGAGTTGGATTGATCCAGAGATGCCAATCTCATCTAGATTTGTGCACTGTGCGATGCAGGATTTTAAGGATTGTCTTGTTGGATGCTTCTGCATGTCCATTACCCTGAGGATAATAGATGGAAGACCAATGTTGAGTAATTTTTAACTTAGAGCATAGCTCTGTCAAATCCTTGTTTTTGAATTGCCCCCCATTATCAGTGATTATTGCTGAGGGTACACCATGCCTGCACATGATGTAGTTGAGAATGAACATAGATACTGATTTTCCATTGGCAACGGTGAGAGGGACTGCCTCCACCCACTTGGTAAAATAGTCTGTAGCTGTGATTATGAACTTATGTCCATTTGAGGATGAGGGATAAATATGACCCACCAAGTCAATGGCCCATTGTTGAAATGGCCAGAAAGTAATGAAGTGAATAAGCTCCTTGGTTGGAGCATGAATCAGATTACCATGTAGTTGACACTGTTTGCAAGATTTAGCAAATTGTGTAGCTTCTTTTTCTATATCTGGCCAATAGTAACCAGCTCTAATAAGTTTACAGGTCAATGTCAAGCTGTTAGAGTGAGACCCACAGATGCCTTCATGCACCTCTACTAACGCACGTTTGGACTCATCAGGTTCTAAACACCTAAGAAGGGTACCGTTTAGACCGTGCCTATACAATTTGTTAGCTATGATGACAAAATGTGAAACACTGCAGATTAAGTGATGTTTCTCATTCCAGGTGTAAGTGTCCAGAACAATCTGGTCATGAAGGTAGGAAAAGATATGATGGTAGTGAGATGATTCATGTCCAATGACAAAACAGAACATGCAGGAATCGAGGGAATCATAGGCTGGGTAGCGTAACGTCTCCACTAGGAATTCATGTCAAAAATCATTTCTTGGCATCTGTATCATGGAAGAAAGAGTAGCCATGGCATATGCTACTTTATTATCTACCCTTGGAACTTTTTGAAATCTGATGTGAGAAAAATAATTTTTGAGGTCATCAACCAACCATTTATAAGGCACCAGCTTGTCATCCTTTGTCTGATAGATATCATTTACTTGATTGGTGACTAACTGTGATTCTCCAAGGACATTGAGTTTGTCTACTCACCACTCAAGGGAGATCTTCATATCATTGATTAAGGCTTCATACTCAGCAATGTTGTTTGTACAAGGAAACAACATCTTATATGCTTTTGGTAAAGAGTACCTTTGATGTGTAATGAACAGTATCCCAACACCTGACCCCTGTTGGGTAAATGAACCATCAAAAAACATAGTCTAGGATCAATGTGTAAGGAGTAATATGGACTCATCTAGAAATTCAATGTGCAATGGTTGATGATCTACTAGAGGTGCTTCTACCAATTGATCTGCAATCGCTTGCCCTTTGATGGCTTTCCTTTCTACATACTCAATATCAAATTTACTGAGAAGCATGACCCATTTAGCTAGTCTACCTATAAGTGTAGCTTTACTGAGAAAATATTTCAGAGGGTCAATTTTAGCAATTAGGTGTGTAGTATGAGCCAGCATGTAGTGCCACAATTTTTGTGAAGCAAATACCACTGCAAGGCAAGCCTTCTCTATAGAAGAATATTTTGTTTCATATGAGACTAGAGTTCTACTAATGTAATAGATATCCCTTTCTTTGTTGTGCTAATATTCTTGAGCCAATAGGATACCCAATGATGTATCTGTAGCAGAGATGTAAAGTATAAGAAGCTTCCCATGAATAGGATTCATCAAGATTGGTGGGTTCACAAGATATTGTTTAATTTGTTGGAACCCCTCATCACATTCTTTTCTCCATTGGTAAGTCACACCCTTGTGTAAAGTCTTGGTGAATGGTTGTGACTTGTCTTCCAGTTGTGATATAAAGCATCGAATAGACTGTATTCGACCTTGAAGTCCTCTCATTTGTCTGATATTATTTGGTGGTGGCATTTCCATGATAGCTTGTACTTTCACAGGATCTACTTTGATGCCTTTTGCAGAGATGATATAACCAAGCAATTTTCTAGATGTTATTTCAAATGCACATTTCTTAGGATTGAGCCTCAGACTAAACTATTCTGTGTGATCTAGTATAGGACCTAGATCTGCAACATGTTTCTCTTGGTGCATGCTCTTAGCTAGAGTGTCATCCACATAATCTTCCATTGTTTTATGCATCATGTCATGAAATATAGTAGTGACAACTCTCTGATATGTAGTACCATCATTTTTGAGTCTGAAGGGCATGACATTCCAACAGAAAGTGCCCCATGCACATGTGAAAGCAGTTTTCTCTTGGTCCTCTGGTGTGATCTTTATCTGGTTGTAGCCAGAGAAATCATCCATTAGTGATTACTTTTCATACCCTGTTATCATATCTACAATCATATCAATATTGGGCAATGGAAAGTCATCCTTAGGACATGCCAAATTCAAGTCTCTGAAGTCCATGCATACTCAGATAAATTTATCATGTTTTGATATTGGAACAATGTTAGAGATACATTCTGCATAGTCAATTACTATGATAAATACTGCCTTAAGAAGTTTCTCCAATTTAGCTTTGACAAGTAGAGCCACATGTGGATGCATTTTTCAAAGCTTTTGCTTGATAGGCTTGACACCTGGTGTAATGGAAAAATGGTGCATGATTAGATTAGGGTCTAATCCTGGCATGTATGAATATTTCCATGCAAAGTTTATCTTTTTTCTCCAGAAGAATGTAGTGAATTCCTTTCTTTCTGCCTCGGATAGTGATTGTGCCAAGTGAATGATCTGAGGTTCAACTTCTGTACCCAAGTTGATTGGTTGAGTTGGTTCAATAAGCATAGATGATCATTCTTGGAAATGACTTGGAAGTGCATTAAGTATCTCATCCTCGGGTGCCTCAGAGAGGTTTTCACCCTTGGATACTTCCTTTATTTTGACTATTTTAGGCTCTAATACTACCACAATGTGGTTTTCACCATCAGAGTACCTACTTTTTCTTCTTTTGATTTTGTGACTAAGATACTTGATGTTAGCCTCAGTCATGTTGACACTTTCTTCACTAGTGGAGGACATTATAGGTTTGACAGCATGGAGGTAACAGGAAAGAGCATAATCATTCTGGAACGTAAGGACTTCATTAGATGGGGAGGTAGAGTTCCAGTCTATAAGCTTGGGATGGAAAAGTGAAAGAGAAGTGACGGGTTCAAGTGCATTCATGGTATAATCATCAAAAGCATGGTCAAGAAAGTCAAGACCTAAAGCGATTTCATCCAGAGGTATAGTCGAATTCCTTTAATTCCTAGCGACCGTAGTAGACAACACGTTAATAGCTATGGAGTCAGACTTGTTTGACCTTACACTAGGCCCTTCACCTACTTTGAGAAGGTTTTCATGTGTGTGAACTATATCTATATCCCTGTCAGAGGTAGCATATGATAAATCATCAAACTCATACTCATGAGAGCCTGTTTCATCATTGGATGTCATATCAAGAACATGAGTGAAATCAACCCTTTGTCCCCAGTTTGGATGAGTTCTACCTAGAACCTCTGCTATGGTCAGATGAGCGCCTTTTGACCTAGGTACCTCATTAGCATGTGTAGCATCATCTGCTTCTTGTGTAGGGAGAAGTGGCTAGGATTCTTGTTCAAACTATTCTTGAAAGTTTGGTGGTATGTATAAATCACCCTAATGACCTAGATTTATAGTTTGTATTTCTTTCCACTCCTCATAGGTTAATGGAGCAAGTGAGGTGGTGTCATCAGAATCACTGTTAGTTTCTACTATACTGACACATAGTATAAAGTCATCTGGCTCAGTAAAGAATTCTACCAGGTCTGGAGGAATAGGACAAGGAAAACTATCCTCCTCAAAACTGTCTTTAGATTCTTTAGTTTTAGATGTTTCTTCAGGTATTGGTTGTTTATCTGCTCGAGGTACAAAATTGTTTATCCCCAGTTGAAATGTGAGTTTCTAGAAGCCTATACCTATAGATTCACGTGTTCTGCGACCAATAGCTTCAAGTGGTGCAATCAATCCCTTATGATTTGCACATATGGGACCATTTCCTTTGTAGCCAAAATGTTGCATAATAGATATACCTTTGCCATACTACTCAGGTTTTATGTCATAAGGTGGAGTAGTTTTTTCAGAATTGTCTTATCCCTTATAGATCAAGGCTTTGATAGCCCTATTTTCAGCTTCTTCTTCTAATGGTACCGTGGCTTGTACAAAGGTACCACCATACTTTGTTGGAGGAGGAACCATAGAAGGTTTAGTGCTCTTAGAAGGTCTCCTGAAAGAGCGTGGAGACAAAGGTAGAGATGTAACAGATAGCATAGGTTCAATCTGATATCCTCCCATGTCAGTTTTTTTGAGTGTCAAACTCTTTTCCATTTCTTTTAATTTAGTCTCAAGGAGCTCAATAGATTCTCTGTTGGTAGGCACAAAGATGTCAGCAGATTTTGTGAGGGTGTTACAATCATAGCGTGTATTAGCGGGTATAGTCACTTCAAATCCTTGGAATGGGAACTTAATGCACTAATGGTATGTTGAAGGGATAGCCTGCATTTCATGGATCCATGTCCAGACTAATAAAATATTGTATGCCAAAGTAATGTCAAGCACTTGACAAGTAAAATCTCGTTCAACAAGGCCAACTTTGATTGGCAACACAACTAGCCCCTTAGATTTACATTCTTCTTCATCATAGGCCTTAATAGTAATCTTTTTGTGGGCATCAATGTAGTCTTCTCCGTAGCCTAACTCAGTAAGGAAGCTAGTATAGAAAATATTGAGGCTAGCATCGTTATCTATGAGAACACGACAAACACGCTTTGGACCAATCATGACTTCAATGTGTAGAGGGTTATTATGCGGGTGACTCAAAGAACGGTCATCTTCCTCAGAGAAAGACAAGTAATGGGAGGAGGTAAAGTGACCTACCATGGATTGAAACTAGTCGAGATCAAGATATTTTGGGACATTTTCCTCAGCGAGGGCTTTGTCTAGGATTTCCCTGTGAGCAGGGGGGATTTTTAGCAGTTCAAAAATAGTGATCTAGGCATTAATACATTGCAATTGATCGAGAATGTTGTAATTGGCAGCATTAGATGAGGAACCCAATTTTGTATTCTTATTGGCAGAGCCAACATTAGCTTTGTCTGTAGGTTGTGTTTATGTAGACATAGAAGGATCAGGGCCTTTGAGGATGATCTTAGCACAAGTTTGAGTAACAACATTAGCACTGACCTGAGACTGTTCTTGTTCGGAAGACTGAGGCGTAGACCCTCGCAAGATGAAAGGTGTTTTGGGTTTGGGAGTATCTTCCCTTCCCTTGAGGATAATGACATTATAGTATTTAGTATCAATAGGTTCAGCCATATTAATGACATTGTCGTTATTGGTGTATGTATAGTTGACCTTGGCATCAGTATTTTTGCCTTTAGATGATTCACCTTTTCTATGAGGAGGAAATGGGTCTTTGAAAGCTTGGTGATCAGAGTTCTTGTTGTGACCTCCCACAATAATAACCTCACCATTGATGAGATCCTGGATTTTATGCCACAATTTAAGACAAGTAGCCATTTTATGACCTTTGTTTTGGTGAAAATCACAATAAGTGGATTGATTCCACCAAGAGAGTCTTGGTTGCTGATCATAAGGTCATGAATTATCCAGTGGAGTGAGTAAATGGTTGTCCAAGAGAGTCTTTTGAACCACATCAAGAGGTTCTCCTAAAGGAGTGAACTCACACTTGGGTCTAGGAGCCCAAGGTTTAGATCCAGAAAATTGTGAAGTACTCAGTTTGGAATCTTCCGCAACCTGTTCAGTGGCTTTGGCTGCTTGCATCATGGTAGTGAGATTAAAGGCAGCCTTGGAAGGCTTGGGAGTCACATTGTCTACAACTCCATCATTCACAATATTTTGGTTCTTGTTGGGAAATTTGGATTTATCTTTGCTTGAGGAGGAAGACCCTTGTTTATTTTCCTTGTGTAAGGTATTCCCCTTTCTTGATCATAAATGTCTCGATTCTCACAACTTGCTTAACCATGTCATCAAAGGTTAGAGGACCTTACAGCTGTGCTTGATACCCAAAGTTGGGGAGAAGATTGTCGAGAAAGATGTCTAGCTTTTTAGATTCAGGTATCTTGCGAGAATATCATGTATAAAGTTGTCTCCATCTTTGGAGAAATATAAAGAAGGATTTCCCATGATTTTGTTTCAAGTTGCAAAGATCTCAGATATAAACCAGATGTTGGATGTTGTGAGAATAGTGTTGTAGAAATAAATTGGCAATTTTGTCAAAAATTTTGATGCCAATTGGTAGTCTAGAGAACCACTCCATAGTTGATCCTCCCAAACTATGTGGGAAAAGATGCATGAGGTAGGTTGTGTCATGTATAAACTCCATGGAGAGAGCACCAAACTCCCTCAAATGATATTGGGGATCAGAAGTACCCAAGTATTTATCATATTTAGGAAGTTCAACTCCTTTGGGAAAAGGAGGCATGCATAGACTCTTATCAAATGGGAAAGGACAGATGCTTTCCAGTGTGAATTGTGTAGTAGGTTTTTCTTTCTCCTTCATGAGTTTAAGGAGTTGTTCTTGCATGCCTTGCATTTTCTTTTGTAAGTGGAAGTTTTCTATTTCTTCCTCTTTCTCAATAAGTGTGTCTATCTTGTAATCAGAGGGTAATTTGGCACCATGAATAGCCAATTAGAGAAGGCATTTCTCCTTCTCTTCCTTCATTATGACCTCCATCATTCTCATGAAGTTTTTATTATTGCGAGTGTCTAAGATATCCCCTTGGGTTATTTCCTTCTCTTCGTGAGGAGGAGGGTTTTCAGTCTGGTTGAAACTGGGTCCACCCTATGAGTTATGATCTGCCATTTTGCTAGATTGAAAGTGTTCAATGTGTAAAGAATCGGTATGAAAAGTTTGAATGTTCTCAAAATTTGGGTCCTCTTGGAACAAAGGGTTTTGAACCTGACTAAAATCCACTGGAAATGACTATTTAATGTAAGGTCAAAGTACCAGAGATAGAGATCAAGATGATTCCTCACTAGATGTAGTTGGAAATGGTGTGGAAAGCATAGATTTGTCTTGATTGATTGAAGTAAATGTTTTTCCACTTCGAGTTGTGACAGTCATAGACAAAGATTGAACAAGGGATGTGAACTAGGACCAAACTTGAAACTGTCTCAAAGTAAATGCATAGAAAGTGCCAAAGGGTGAAGTATCCTTGGTGCAAACCATCGGAGATGAGGCTAGAATAGCCAAGAGATGACTATTGCGACACAAGGCATGATGAAACAGTAGAAATAGACCAAAATTTATGAGACAAGACCACTTTAAGCAAGAATCACGTAATCCTCAACCCAAGAAACCAAGTTTTCAACTGTGTGAAGATAGAAGGCAGATAAACAGACCCAGATCAGAAACCAAATTTGACAAAAGTATGCTTGACAGACAGGAATTAGCTCATTGTTTTGAAAAAAATCTTCAGACTCGCGCGAAGAAGTGCATTCTCACGCGAAGATTCTCATAGACGCGCATGAAACTATGCAGTCCCGTGTGAAGAATGATGCCACACTGGTGAAAAAAATGTGAATAGAATGACAACAAGATTGTGAAATATCACATGGCAATTTCCAGCATGTCGTGTGGATATTCTCAGATAATGATGCAAAGATTGGTAGAATGTCGCATGAAACTATGCAATTTTGACAAATGAAAGTCTATAGAATAAGACAGTTAAGACCAGATTGCGTTTCCTGAGATAAAATCATGTTGTTTTCTAACAGATAGTTTGAGTTACAAATCATTTTGGACATGTTCAAGTTTGACAATTTGTGTATTTTGATGATTGTTTCGATTGTTCAAATGATACACCCATGCAAAACACATTAAACAGAATATTTGTTGTACCAAAACAGAAACATCACAATCCTAGGATAGCCAGGACAGTATCTATTGAATCCCCACTTGAACCGAAGTTCAGCTACACCTAATCTTAGCAGACAACTTAGAAGCCTGGAGGCACATGCTTCTCCTTACATGTGCACTCACTTCTCAGGCACACCAAACTTCAAACCCCAAGGAATTCCTTCCCAAAGGGCTGTTATCTCTACTAAGAGTCGTAAGAGTGTGGGGAATCTTAGTCGGTCTCTAACCTTTCGCGCTAATAGATAGAGGGTTTTTGGAAACTAGAACAATAGTTTGTAGTAAGGACATTCGTTCAGGTGGTTGTGATCAAGTCATTTTCCCAATAAAGGGGGCTCTCCCAATCCTTTCAAAGCAAGGCTTTCACCTTAACGATGTTGGGACTTTAACGCACCACTAGGGTACTGGACGAGATTTTGGTTGACACAACAAATTCACACCTATCTACTGTGACATTAATCACAATAGCATTTTTTCTATACCAGTTCAGAAAGGCTTGGCTTTAGCCTATTACCAGTTGGGCATCCACTCTCACCGGATATGCTAAAGCTCTCAGGAGGTAGCTACTCTAGAAGAATCACATGAATTTCTCCTACACCCAAGATCCATAAAGGTGAGGGGAGAGGATACGTTCATGTAGTTCTTGGAATTACAATCTAGAAAACACTTCAATCATGCTAGAAAATGATTCATTTTAAGCACCAACCGAAGTGTGTTCTAACTACTAAAAATAGAAATGAGAATTTGTGAAAACATGCAAGGTCTTTGACAAACATCCTGCAATAAACACATTAGTATTTTTTAATGACTTTCTTCATTTCAGCATCCTGCAATAAACACGTTAGAAGTTTATGATTGCTTTCTTTATCTCAGCATCCTGCAAACCACTGTTAAGCTATTCCGGAAGATAAAATCAGAGAAACACAGATGTCCAAAAATAGAAGATGGTTAGAAAATTAAGACAAGAAATATCAAATAAAAGCTCTGGTATAGAATTTTGAGTGATGATTCACCACGATTCACGCGAAGAAGTGAAAAAGGCCCCAAAAATAACTAGAAAGTTTGCGCGAGATGCTCCAATACTTCACGCGACATTAAAATAGAGAAGTACACAAGTACAGACAGAATGCAGAAAAATAAAAACAAGTGTAATGAAATGGGGCTAGAACAAATTACCTTGAGCCCCACGGTGGGCACCAGAAATGTATGTGGTAAATTTGGCCTTGTTAATCAACCATATACTTCAACATAGTCCTTATTCATCAGATACACGCAAGAATGAATATGAGATCATTCATCTTGCCTGTCTGTATGATTCGACCTATTGCCTTCTATCCATAAGGGGTTTTGAAATATCTCTCAGAATGAAAGTATCACAACCATAGACCAATCTAGAATGAAGGATTTATGCTTCCATGAATGCAATGCAATGATTAATCTAGAAATGAAACATGCAAGATTAATCTAAATGATCCATTTAAACTAGAAATGAGATTAAAACTATGCCATGATTTCAATGAGATTATTCTAGAAATTGAAATTAATCTATTGCAAAATGAGATTATTGTATATGAGATTATGAACTAAGAATGTAGCAACAATTCAGTATTCTAACAATGCATATGACTAGAAATTTAGGAAGGGTTTTGAATGAGAAATGGGAGTTCTTTTATAGACTCAAAGGTTGTTCAGAATAGAAACTTTCCTCTTATGTAATAAAACAGATAGAAAAGCCAGTTTAGATTAGAAAGATTTCTTTAAAAGAATACAATAAATTGTTTTCCTTTTGTTTTAACTATTTTCTTTCTTTGATTTTTACTATTTTATTTGTTTTGTTTGTTTTCTTTCTCTTTAAAGCACACTTAATTCAAAATTACCTTTTCTAAACTGAAGATAAGATTTTGAGAGAATATTTAATTAATTAAATAAATATGACCTCATAAATGTGTTTTTCTCAATTATCTGAATAATTAAATTCAATTATTGAAATGAGGATATTTATTTAA
>MU225642.1:2656447-2667199 GCA_018584345.1 Thuja plicata
AATTAAATTAATTCAATCATAGGGTTTGTTTAGCCAATAGATATTTAGGAATTAAATATAATGTATGATTAATGCAGATTTAGGATTTTCTGCATTTGACACTTAGGTTGAGTAGAGTCAGTCAAAAATCAGAATTGCCTATTACAATAGGATGTTGATGATTCAAAAGAATGGAAAATGCAACAAAATTGGTTAGGGTTGAAAGATGCCAATTTTGGGGTGTTATAGGTTTCATTCCCACCCCAGTTTTACCTTTCAAGGGTTTCTGGGTTACTAAATCTTTGTGTTATGTGTTCATTATTGATGTAATTAGATGTTAGATCTATTACAGCATTACAATTAATGTTTATGTTTACATGTTGAATCATTTTTTTCTATAGAAGTGTAAAAATTTTATAGATCTGATTCACNTCTGATTCCCCCCCCCCCCCCCCTCAATATATTGCTTTCCCATATTAGACTTCCAACAATTGGTATCAAAGCATTGTTCTCTTAGAAGAAGTATAACCACTTAAGAGTTAAGATCTTGGAGATGGAGGTTTATAAGTTGGGAAAGGTCATTTAGAATCATAAGATTGATATCCATCTAGCACTGCAACAGCTTGAGACAGCAAGAGAAGAATTGAGGAAATATTTAAAATCTAGGAAAGAATTGGCAACTCAATTGATTGACACTTCATATATAGAAGAATACACTGAAGGTCTATTTGACAATGGAGATTCCAAAGAAAGTAATGTATAAATTTTAGATCTATCAGAGAAGAACAACACACTGAAAGAAGGATTCAAAAGTCTTTAGATAAAACAAGAAACTCAAACAATAACACTATGTCAGGTGATTGATCAGAAGAAGGAAGTTGAGGAAGACAAGAAAATGATAGAAGAAGACAAGAATTAGATGGCTACTAGACTTGATGAAAGTAAAATGATATGGAGAATATCACAAACAATCAATTGGACATGGTAAACCAATTGTTCTTTGCAAATCAAGAGGTAAACATAAAATAAATTGAAATTACATAACTGAGATCATAGAACAATCAGCTGAAAAAATGAGTTGAGATTTGAAACAGAACTCATTGAGAGGATAAACAAACCTAATGAAGCCTTGAGATGCTTTGAGGAACTGATGAGATCACCAAGAAGGACTAACAACATGTTTGGACTAGGCCATACCGAGCACCTGTCATCCACTGAAGAAGGACAATCATAAAAGAGTGGAGAACAGAGGAATGCAAAGCTGAAGAACAACAAACCTACATGTCATCATTGTGGGAAACCACGTCACATAACAAAAATTTGTCAAAGAAAGAATGGTAATTACAAACCTAAACCTAAATTCAATGGATATTGATTTAACTTTAAGAAGCATGGACATCAGGCACATGAATGCAGTTCAAAGACTAGAAATACACCTACTTCACCTAGATTTCATGGGCATTAATACAATTGCCATAATTTTGGTCATAGAGATCAAGATTGTAGAAGCAATTCAAAATCTAAATGGACATCCAAGAAACAAGGCCATCCACCGAGGAAAGGTAACACATTCAATTGGGATAATAATACAAGGCATAATTGTCATTATTGTGGTGAATATGGTCATATTGCAAAAAAAATTATAATCACACACTTTAGAGGTAAATCCAAGAGTTGGATGAATGGAATTTTGGTTTTTTATAGTTGTCACAAGATCGGTCATACTAGGAGAGACTGCAAGACCAAAGTCCCAGGATCTATTGTTGAGAAGTTAAAGAATCAGATGAATCTGACATGGAGAAAGAAAGAAGAAGAAAGAAGTAGTGGACCCAGTGAAGTCGAGATCACCCAATCTAATGGATTAGGTGATCATACTACTTTCATTTAAGCATAAAGGTATGTAAGGAACTATTTTCTCAAATGCTATATTTTACACTAGTTCCTAAAACATAAGATGTATTAAATTCCGTATCTTCATAAGTTAATATGCATTACAAAAGATCTAAGGGAAGAACTGAGAAAATAATTGATATGCACAATTGGTGTTGAGCATCACTATTAGTATGTGTTGATTCCCCATATCAAATGATCTGATATATTGACCGAGTATTGGTAGTGACCGAGTCACTATTACAACCAAGTGATGGAATGAAATAACCGAGTTATTTATTTAAGGACCGAGACATTTGTTTTACACCTGCCACTGTATGGAACATTTAATGAAGACCTAATTCAACCATTTGAGTATATAAAATGGATTTCATTGTTGATTTTCATTTCACCAAGCGATTAGATTTTGCACAGTGATTTGAGAAAATTTTGTAAAGATTCTTCTATGTATCATTGGAAAGTACTAAGAAAGGTTGAAGACCCATTGTTGTCGAGTTACCCAGAGTTAATTTCATGAACCCTAATCTTACAAATGGCTACCAAATCATCTTCTAGAGTGAAGAGACAAGACAAGGAAATGAATAATGCTCAATTAGTCATGAGTGATGCATGTGCACTACCCAATTTCTAGGTTGTACCTAAAACCGCAGTGAAGGGAGATCTTTTGGGAGCCATGTCATCAATCCTGCCAAAAGTTCTTATGATCCATGATCTAAGAGCATGCTACATGTGTAAGATTAGTGATGTTAGATATTTTGAATTGAGGGAGGCCTATAAAAAACTGTGTGAAAATGAGGCATTGAAAGCTGAGAATCTACACATTGCCGACAAAGGGTTAGTTTGTGCCCTAGATTTCTTGCGTGACTTTGAAATTGAATGGATCAGGATAGTTCTGAGAAGAGTACATTATATGAGTTTGTGGATAGAGAATGGACCTATGAATATTACCAAGGATATCATACACCAAGTCATTGGTTACCCTATTGTGCAAGGGAAAAGAACCATGCATTCTCAAAGTAAAGAAGAGGTTGAGAAGAACACTTTAGCTGAGTGGAACAGGAGAGGAATGGAAATTTCAACGATCACAAATCTTGAGATTTAATTTGAAGTTAGAGTGATTGCACACAAGTTTTATCAATTGATTAGATTGGATAGTGTTCCCTACGTTGTAATTGATCAGGAATGGAATATATTGAAAAAGGATCATACATATGATCTTGTCGAGTTACATATGACTCAACTTGCCAAGAATCTATCATTAATTAGAAAGGAAAATAATTCTATGTGTAAGTTCAGATCCCTGTTAGTTTGCATATTTTTTATGTTCAAAATACTTATCCTACTATAAGAGATGTACTATGGAGTCAGGACCGATGAGTGACACAACCAATTAATGATTTTATACAGCAGATAGGAGAGAATTTTGATAATATCATGGGAAACTACTATGTTTTTTGTTAAGGTAAAAATAGGTTTTGAAAGGACCCCAAAACATTTTTCAATAGAATACTAGAGATAAGCATCATAAGCCCATACAAATATAGAAATCTTTCTACGATCAAGAAGCAGGACCCCACCGAACACCCAAAATAAAAATAAAAATAAAAAGGAATACAAAAAACTGCAAAAAAAAAATGCACAGTTACCAGCACAACTTCCAGCAAAGTTTTCAGAACAGATAAAGAGCTACATAATACTTTGATAGGCTTCCTCTGCCTCTTTCTACATTTCTTCCATTTTTTCAATGGACTCCTTCAGCGCTTTCATCTCTTTTGGAATCACTGGGACTTTCCTTTTAATTCCACTTCGGGTTCTAGTCCCTAGGCCTGAGCTCCCTGCTTTGTCATCTATAGTAATTGTGGTATTTTCCAGCAGACTACTTTCCAAGTAAGCATATAATGCTTAAGGAGAAGAATCCACTACTTTTTTGAATTTAAGAAGAAGATGAGAATAAGGAGCAAAATCCATGTTTCACTAGTAGAGAAGCATTATGATGATGTTTTCTTTCTAGTTGATACTGATTATACCTATGTACAAGCTCTAGTACCGAGGGTAGCATGGTTGATTCCATTACCATATGAATTAAATATAGATGAGACACCTTCAGCAATCACAACATTACTTATAGAGGAAGTTGATAAAAAGGCTATGGTATTTGGGAAATATGAACAATAAAAATCAAAGATAACCATGAGATTAAAGGTTGCAACCATGGAGAGGAAGAGAAAGAAAATAGTGAAAAACCTTGAGAAGATGTCTGGAGAATAGGAAGAATAAGATGATGCACCAGTATAGATCACACAAGGTCAAGGTGAGGACCAATCAAGTAATTTAGAAGAGACTGAAGATGAAGATGTGGAAGTGGATATGAAAAGTAAGAAAGTGATGGTTGTTGAGTCAACTAAGAAGAGGAGTTCAAATAAAAAACCTACTCCTCTTGTCACATCTAGACCAAGAACCAGGGCATCAAAAAATACAATAACAGTTGAGCCACTAAAGAAAGTTGAAGGGGAGAGCTCAAGGAAAAGAAAACTAGTATAAACTGAAGCTAAGCTAAGAAAACCTAAAAGGAAGCCAAGAAGGAAATACATATTGGGTAAAGATGGTGAAGATGAAAAGATGACAAATACAGAATACATTAGAAAATTCAAATTTTCTACACACAAACATCCTACAAATATTTATGAAATTTGTCATAACATCGGGAGTTTAGCAGGTTTGTCAAGATTCAAGTTCATTAATTTTGAATGGTTAAGTACTGAGGATAAGGAAAAGATAGAAGAATCCATTATGGATATGTTATCATCATACAAGATGACACATTTAGAGATTGGGAATCTAGTCCGTAATCAATTGTTCAAGAAGATTGATGAGAGATGGAAGTTTTCTCTTAAGACTGAAAGGTTGATCAAAGAAGGGGAATTAGCCCAAATAATGCCTGAACTAATATAGAAATGGAGAACCAAATTCATGGAGCAACATAGGAATAGATTCGTTCCTAAATTGAGAGTATATTCTATACTAACGAAGGACATTGAAGGAGTTTTACAATAGAGCTAAAGAATATGGAAGGTAATGTTTGGATTGTTAGTTGATAAGAGTGCAAGAAAGGATGAAGGCACATCAGAACAAGTTGAGCTTGATAACAAAGAAGACATTGATGAGCCAGATAATGTTGAGGAAGAAATAAAGGAGAAGTTTGAGGATGCACAAACCGAGGATTTAGACATTGATGACTCAACCACAATTACTAGTAAGGAAACACAAGGTTTGAATGCCGAGGAGAAAGGTGAGGATACAATCAACATTCTAGATTCCCCTACCGATGAAAACTTTGAAGTTATTGAAGAAGAAGATAAGAGAAAATAAGATCAAGCAGATAAGTCTGCAAAATATATCTCTGGACCTCATAAAGGAGAAACAGAGGAGACTAATACTATAGAGACCGAGGAGAAACATGAGCCTATAGAGAAAGAGGCTAATAAAGCATTGATAAAGCTACCTATTACTGAAACTAAGATTGTTGATATACCTGAATAACAGGTAATTTTAACTTAGAAGGAGTTAGTCTCAATTAGTGGTAACACCAGTACATTACAGGTAGAGAAAAAGTCGAGTAGCAGCACACCAGAGACTAAGAAGAAGAAGTCACATAAGAAAAAGGATAAGTATCTGAGCACTGAGGTGACACTTGATGAAGTTATAGTTATTCCAAAATGGGACACTGATAACTTATCTTATGAGCAAGTATTTGCAGAATTTTATTGAAAAGGAAGAGAAAGTAAGAGAAAATGAAAAGATAACATCAACATAAGAAGGTATTACGTGACATAAAAAGGTATATTTGTTGATACATTTGAGATTCAAGATGTAAATGAGAAAGCACCTATTATAGATCAAATGGTTTGTATTGTTTAAAAGGTGAACAATGATTATATTGATGCTAATGAGAAGTGCATGAAATGGTTGGAGAGAAAGTTTGAGGTCAAAGTTCTTGAGAAAGTTGCAAAAGAACTTACTGTAAAATAGGTTGCACTTTTTGATTTGGTAAGTAACCTATAATAATTTGTATAAATTGTTCTTTCTTTTTATAAACAACTATGTGATGTCGAATTATTTACAAAGGAGAATCAACAACTTATTGAGAAGCTACTATTAGACTTAAAGTCAATAGGACATTCACTGAGCGTGGATGCCAATGCCAGCTCTATTCATTTTACCTGGATGACTCACACCCAAGGGAGATTAGCCGAGCTCATGGCTAATGATGGTAGAATAAGGGCTAAGTTTATTTCTATTCAGACTATGTTGATACCTCATTTGATGGTCATGGATAGAGAGTTATCAACTAAAAAAGAATTAGCAGAGAGAGAACCACCTCTAAACATTGCAGAGAGTTTGATTGATCTAGCTACTGACCTAGAGAGTAAGTTATAGGTTTTAGAGTCTATCAGATCTAGTTGGGATAATGCATTGGTGATGATCCTATAGTTTCATAAACCATTTTTGAACAAGTATGATCTGACCCCTACAACCATGGCAGACAAGAGTGACAAAAACAAGGGGGAAATGCAATAAGATGTAAACAATGGGGAAATGAAATAGACATAGATAAGGGGAAAGATGTAGATAAGGGAAATAATAGAATAATTTGAGCATAAAAGGTATAACATACTATTTTTTTATTTTTGGATTTATGTACTTAATATTATGTTGTATATGTAGTGAAGTCTTTATGAAGACCGAGTCACAATCTTGGGGGAGTTTTTGGTATACTTGAGTACTATTTTTTGTAAGGATTGAAGCGTCATGACAAAGTGTTTTTTCCACTAATGTCAAAGGGGGAGATTTTTGATCTCCAAGTTTTTTTGTCTATTAGTGTCACACACTTAGTCCTAATCAAGGCAGGTTGGTCGGTCATCAATGTGACCAATCCATCCCACTAAGGTCAAGCAATGTAAATGACTTGTGTAATATTATATATTGACAAAGAATTAATCACTTCCAAGAAATTCAATGGTCGCCAAGTACTCATTAGTTGTCGAGCATAATGATTTTTGAGTTGCATAAACAGTCTATTTTGAGTGATAGTTTTGACCGAGCATCAGAGTTTACATATGTCGAGTGAAACAGTTTTGATATATGTGTTTGGAATGGCACAAACATATAGGTAAACCATTTTGTCCAACTTCTATGAATAATTTAAAGATTTGTGAAGATATGTAATGCATTAATTTAGTGTTATTTCTGAGATCATGAATCCCCATGCAAGCAATGCAACCAATCAAAATTAGGGATGTTTAATCGGACAAAGTGATGAATCTAGATCGTTGATCTTGATCTGGATGCTTCATCAGTTATATATATATGGAATGCTTCAAACCTTAAATCTATGCATGTGTGTGGATGTGGATGTGAAGAGAAGAGATGGGGTGTGTATGCATGTGAAGCAGAGTTTTGCATATCTAAAGCATAGACCAGGAAGAGTGGCCCGAGCAGAGCAGTGAAGGACAGAAAAGAGATATATTAGATTGTGAGATCGTTTAAGAGTTTGAAAGAGGAGATCCCTTATCAACATTTTAAGTCTAGACCAAAGGATCAGGTATTGATACATTCTAGAAAGTTAATCAGGCTAAATCTCTTAACAGAGTTGTCCTAACATGCCTTTGTAAATCTCTTAATATAGTGCTTACTTAGTTGTAAGTGTAAATCCTTTAACAAGGTAGATTGTATAGGTTGGTTAGCTCTTAACAGGGAAGACCCCTCACAAGGTAGATCATCAAAAGTGATCAAACTTTGTATCCCTAACAGACACACTTTGTTACTACAATAGTGAAGATTTGTGGGTTTCATCCTCACCCCAATTTTACCTTTCAATGGTTTTTGGGTTACCAAATCTTTGTTTTATGTGTTCATTATGGATGTGATTAGATGTTAGATCTATTACAGCATTACAGTTAATGTTTATGTTTACATGTTGAATCAGTTTTCTTTAGAAATGTAAAAGTTTTATAGATCGGATTCACCCCCCCCAACCCCTCTTAGTATACTACTTTCCCATATTAGAATTCCAACAGAATCTACTAGGGAATGGTTTTGAAGACAATTCTTAGATCTCTGGTGAAGTGAATTAGAATCTACTATGATTGAGAATTCAGAATCAATTTTTCTACTCTCCTTTTAATAACAAGGTGGCGACTCTACATATTTTATGCAGTTATATTTTGATAGGCTAAGGTTTTTATCTTAATTATTCATCTGGGGTAGGAGATCCTAACATCAATATCATTTTAATCAGCTTGAACAAGATAGAGATACAAGAAAAGTAAATAAGCAAGTCTCAGATATGGTGTTCAAAGGACATAGGAGATTCCCTAATCGGGAATATAATTGTTTCAATGAGGAAAATCAATTTGCAAGTTAAAATAATTTTGAGGGTAGAAACCTCTTTGGTTTTGAAGGTGCGTAATATCAAAATCTAATGCACGAGATAGGAGAAGAAGAAGAGTATGCTGATGAGGATAGGAAATTGGATTCTATGTTCTGCAAGATGAATGACTATGGAATGAAGGATCCAAAGGTGGCTAAAGATTTTAAGAGGCAGCCTAGCAAAAGATTGGATAAGTTAGGAATAAAAAGAAGTGATTTGTCTCTACCACCTGATAATAAAAATAATGGAGAAGGATCGGGAGGTAAGGTGACATCAAAGGGAGATAGTACACCTAAGTACAATCCTCCACATAGAAAAAATGAGGATAATATTTTTAGAAAGGTTCATATTAACCCTTTGTATGAACCTAATGATAAAAGAAGAAATGGGAATAATAGTAATGATAATGTCCAACAAGGAAATTTTTGGAAACCAAGTGGTAGTAGAAACAATAATGATGAAATCCATAGGCAGAAAAATAGAGGAAAGAAACAAAATGGGAATCAAGGTAATATAGGTCAGAATTGGGGTAACATAAATCATAATAGTGGTAATCATGGAAATCGGAATTGTCAGGCAGGTAGAAGTAATTTTGGAAATAGAGCACCTATGGTTATTGAGAGGTATAAATAGCTAAATTTTACTGGTATTATTGGATATCAAATCAATGTTGTTGGCAAGCTGACTTCTTGAGGATGCATGACTCATTTTGTGTTGTTATCATGGCAACAAATTCATGATTAGTTTCTGTCTTGAAAGACAAAATGACTAAGTATGGAAAATAGGGAAAACAGAGATACTCAGTGATTAGCACATTAGCGCACATGTGAGAGATCGATTTATCTTATGTGCATTTAGATATAAGTTGTATGAAATGTGTACATGCTACATCTAGACATACATAGTATGGCAAAGTTACAAGCAGATCAGTAGACCAACAATCTAGAAGATAGAGCATGGAAGCCGACTACTGTTTTGATTAGCGTGAATTATTTTGTAATGTAATGGCTAAGCACCTTTTGTTATATGTTTTTAATGATGTAATTATCATTGTAGTAAACACGCTTGAGGTGAATTATTCAAAAGTGTTGTATATTTTGTTTTAGGGACAACTAGTGTTTTGTTTTGGGTCGCACCTATTCGGATATGAACATATAAGTATGTAATGTAAAGTAATGTTATATGTGTCAATTATTATGCAACAGGAAGATATAGAGGGACAGTATAATGAAGGTAGTATATGATATAGATCTTTAAGAGAGTAAGAGAATTCGCGCATACATAGAATTGATCAGACAACAGTGTCATCACAAAAGTTCATTTTGATATAGTGCATATCATATTTCAAAAGGTTGTAGCCTTTATCTTATTGGGCAGTGAGCCTAGGCAGTGAGCCATATACCTTTAACAGGGTTTTGTAAAAGACTCCTAACAGGGTTAGACCTTTAACCAAGTCATTGTACTGATATTGTAAAGACTGATTCTAACAGGGCAAAGGAACTCTCATAGGTTCATTATACTTAGTACAATATTTGTGGGTACTAATTCCCACCAGGGCCTTCCTCTGATCAAGGTTTCCCCATAATCATATCATGTGTTATGAGTTCTTATGTTAAGCTTCATTCTATTTATGTTTGATTTATGTTTAAGTTGCTGAAAATCAATTAATAGACAAACACGGATTCACCCCCCCCCCTCTCAATGTTTCTAACAATTGGTATTAGAGCTCTGGTCCTCAGCAAATAAGTTTAACCACTTGAGGTTATCATGGACTCATCAGAAGAAAAACATTTGAATAAGAATCTTGAAGCAGCTCTTGAAGATCTTGATAGATCTAAAAAAGAAAATGAAGAACTTAGATTGAAATTTGATGGCTCACAAATGCTTATCAAGAAACTAAGAAAAGATTTGAAAGATTGTTCTACAAGTGACTTAGGGAAAATGATCAAAAAGCTCAATGAAGAAAATATGTCTCTGAAAGATAAAGTTGAGAATCTGAATGAACAGCTCACAGACAGCCAAATTTCTATTGAAGAAAAGATCAAAGAAAGAAAACAACTAGATGATGAACTTTTAAAAGAAAACATGAAAGTTCTTGAATACGAAAACATAAAAAAGAAGTTGGAATCTGAATTAACAAAAGCAAAGGATAAGATTGATAAACTCCACACAAGTTCTTATTCACTTCAATCTCAGCTCAATGCACAAAAGTAAAAAGGTGACACTACTGGTCTTGGATTCAATATAACACAAAATAAAGTCAATTCATTACAAGAAAGAGAGAAACCTCATGAAGCATCTTCAGAAGAAAGGAAATTTGAAAATGTTGAAGAGATTAAAGAAAATCTACCAAAAAGGGAAATCAAGCAAGTTAACAGAACTTGTTATGCATGCAACAAACATGGTCATTTGGAAAGAGATTGCAAAGAGGTAAGACCTTTTAATGGTTATTG